>CAUYRT010069151.1:0-13374 GCA_963574885.1 Lepilemur ruficaudatus | reverse complement strand
GCATCAGCATGAACTGGGCATATGTTAGAAATGCAAATTCGCAGGCCTCATCCCAGAGCAACTGAGTTAGAGTCTAAATGTGCACAGCTCTGGCACTAAGCTATGTGTGAATCACAACTTCCATAGGGTTATAGACCTAATATTTTCTACATGTGAATCATATCAGTTAAAAATCAAAATATCTGATTGTATGTGAATGATTAGGTAAATAATGCTATACCTATTCAATAAAATATAATAGAACCATTTTAAAAAATCTGATAATATACTACATTAGAAAGGTATAGAAAACAGCCTGGTGGGAGTGCAAAATTAGTACAAATTCTATGGAAGGCAATCACCATGATCTGTCAAAATTTTAAATTAAATTAATCCCATTGAATTTATTTGTTGATCTAATTACTGATTGAATTTGATTAGATTAATAATATCCTTTAGCTGGTGTTATTCTACAGATATGCATGCACTTGTAAAAGTAGATATACAAGGATATTTCATGCAACATGATAACGTGAATGACTGAAAACAACCTGAAATGTCTATCACTAGATAAATAAATTATGACACTTCAACAGAAATTAATACTAGGCAGCCATTAAAAGAATGAATACACAGGATATCTACAGATATGGAATGGACACCAAAACAGATGGTTTATTTTTTAAAAACCAGCAATGTGCATAAACACACAAACACAAATGCAGATATACATAGGATACTATCATTTGTTTCATAAAATTAAAGATTATATACTTATATGTACATGTACATTATATGTAAATATACATATACTACAGCTTAAAAAATAAGTCTGGTAGTTACTTTGTCATTAGGTCAAAAGGGCCACTGTAATAAATTAAATTCTCTTTCCATTTTTATTGTAGTACAATTTTTTCAGTATCTTTGGGAAGTGGTAATTTATCAACCATTTCAATTGTTACAGGTATTCTGCTACTAAGACTTATTTTAAAATCAGATAGTGTAGACTACTATAGCATCACACCAACTCAAAATGTTTTTTCTATACCTGCGAATTCAGTGATTATTCCAGGAATCCACAACTGATTTGAAACCCTTCTTTATGGCCTCCTCTCAACTCATGCAACTTAGGAAAAAAGTCTGAAACAATAATTGCTTGCTTAACTAAAAAAAAGTCAATCATTTCCAATTACGATTTCATTCAATAGCATCTTGTTTGTTTTCTTGTTAATACAAATCACAATCTGTAAATACGTATTCATTTACTTCATTTTTATTGTCTGTGCCCTTACTAAATTATAAAATAGACACGTGTATTATGCCGCTTACTGTCAGCCTCTTACCTGTCTCTTGTACCTTTGGTTTCACTTTATCCACGTCTTCAACAGCCTCACCAAGATTTTCTGCTAGTATCCTAAGTAAAAGATTAATATCTTCTTGGTTTAGAGTAACCTGTGAAATATTACATTAAAAGAAAAGATAAATATATTACATTTTAAAATGAAACAATTTTAATACAGAAAATAAATTCACAGTAACAAAACACAAAGGACAGGGTAACAACATTGACTGAAAAGTTAATACTAACTACCCATTCAAGTATTTTACTACTTACTTCACGTTAAAATTTTTATTTTCAAAGATAAAACATTTATAGAAAAACAAGGTAATTTATGATTCAATATTAGCTCTAATGACTTAACATATTATCTTTACTGAAAATTAATTATGATAAAAAAATGATCAATTTAAAAAAGTGATAAATTCAGACAATGCATAAATTCTTTTACAAGAATAATTCTAATGAAAGAGTTGTCATCAATATAAAAAAAACAGGCATTTTCCTCAATGCCATAATTACCACAGGAGTACTCAGATATTCCTAACAATAAAAATGTGTGTATAAATATATAGTATCAGATGTAACATAATATACTAAAAAGTAATTTGCATACCAATCTCTACCAATGTGTACGTATAGCAAATTTAAAAGTTCAGTAACGTTTAGCTGAAGATTAAATTCTACTGAAACTAATAAGGACCTTGTTGGACAATGTCTCACTTAAATTTTTCTTATATCATTCAGTATAAAATTCCACATTTCATATAGATTTACACTGAGAAAGTCTTCAGAGTTTAAAATTTCAATAACGAAGTTTTCTTCATTCATATACTTACATTCATTGAATCAAGATGTCCTTTAATTTCTACAACAGGCACCTTGTGGTACCAAGATGCAGCTAGATTCCGATTTACAAAAAACTCCAAGTTAATTGGGTGCAACATCTGAATATCAGGACGTGAGACGCCTGGCTGGATCACTGTCCTAATGAAAAATATAAATGATGCATATGTATAAATAAATGTGACATATTTTAAAAAACAGAGTCAAGCAGTTATTTGCTGGTCTAAATACTGATTTGAAACAGTGCTGCTAAGGGTTTTCAAAACTGAATCTACAATTAACTTAATCTATAATCCACTAGGAGAGACAGATTAAGATATGTAATATACCATGAACCATTAAGAAAACTTTTCTCTTTAAACAGTAGGTAAGTAAAAACGCAGTAATTTTTTAAAAGAAATTCACACTGTTGGAGAGAGAAGAAATCATCAAATACAGTTTCTTTAAGGACTAACAGATGTATTGGTGCACAGACTGAAGACAACAATGGTAAGGTGGACAGTTAGCATTTTCTCAGGCATTTCATAAAGCCCTTCTCCAACATTATTTTCTGGACTTGCCTTATAACCATTATTTTTTATTCTGAATAATTAAATCACCTTGGATGGGGTACAAAATGATTTTTAAATGAATTATGTACAGACTTCATGTGTCACCTAGTGTGAGCAGTGAGGATGTAACATTATTTACACAGTATTCCTGCCAAAATGTCTAAGCTCAATCAAACCATGAAGAATCACTCAGACAAAATCAAATTGAGAGGTATTCTATGCAAGTAGACTTTACTCTTCAAAATTCAACATAGTAATTATGTACCCATAAACATAAAAGACAAAGAAAGGCTGAAGGACTATTCCAGAATAAGTTTCCATGGGTACAGAAATTCCCCTTAGTATTACAGAATACAATTAAATGCCATGGGTGATCCTGGATCAGGGGTGGGGGAGATTACTACAATGGACATTGTTCAGATAAGGGTAAAATCCAAATGATGGCTGTATTTTACATATTAGTATTATATCAAAAGGAAATTTCCAAATTTTTATAATTACATTGTGGTTAATTTAAGAATGTCCTTGTTTTTAGGAGACACATGTGAAAGTATTTAAGGGGGGGACAAAGGGTCACAATGTCTATTCTCCAATAGTTTAGCAAAAAATGCTTTAAATAATATGTATATACATAGATTAAAGCAATGTAAACAGTTGGTGAATCTACAAGTACATATAGGTGCACTTATGATACTATTTTTGCAATTCTTCTGTAGGTTTGAAAATTTCCAAAATAAAAAGTTCATAAAAAAATAAACTGTTCTGTACAACTGAAGAAGTATGTTGGATATGAATTTCAAGGGTCATAAAATTTCAAGGAAAACATTAATACTTACATCCATAATTAATGAAAGAGCATACCTAGAAAGTGTGAGCTTTGTTAGCTGAACATCCATTTTATCAATTACTGGAGGATTTACGTAGTCTTCACCAGACACCAGACTGAACTGATTTTGCACTCTGATTAACCCAAGATCTACCACTACTGCATTGGTGGAAATGGAAGACTGTGGGATGATTATGACTGGCGCTTTCAAATCAATATTGATGGAAACACGAAAACTCCTCTGGGCAAGATCTTTCACACTTGTGGCAGCCTTTTCTGCAGCCTGGGCAGTGGCAGCACTCAGAGACTCTTTGGCTGTCTGGAAATTGTTCAGGAAGTTCTATAGACACAAAGTTAAAAGGAGAAATTCAAACAGAATATAGGCACATCAATAATACCATCATCTTTTTATATATATATTAATTTTTTCCAATAGATAACTTTCAGTTGAGCCCTATTTTTCTAGAGGTAGGAAGAAATTACTGATAATCCATCTATAGTTATGAGCTGCCTGACCAGGGCTAATGTCATATGGCTAAAGAACAGAGAAAAAAAATTTTTTTCAATAATTTTTATATTCAAGAATTTAGCTTCATTATGTTATAGCAAAAATAAATTGCTCTAGACAAAAATTATTAAATGATTCAGATTTCAACTGTTAACTAGGAGTTGTGACCTCTACATTCATACATAAATACTACCTATTATATAATCAAAACAATGCCCACCCTAAAATCCAAAGTTTATAATATTTGCCATCATAATTATCAGAGTTATTTAATTAGTTCTCAGTTGAAAAAATAAACAATGACTTTACCAGAAGTGACGTAAGGAATTTATGAAGGTAGACAATCTGAATACAGCCAACATTCAGTGATAGTGCACCATCCACTTTGGACATGTCAGTATAGGAATCCCCCTCAGTAGCATCTGGATACAAATCCAAGTTAAAACGAAAAACTTCATTTCCCATTATTGACACAGCCTGAAAAACAGAGATCTGAATGTACTCTATTGAGAAAGTTAATGACAAAATAAAATATCATTTAGAAAATGGATTATGTATATAAAAACATTCTATTGAAACATATTTCATTGATTTTTTTAATGTATTTTACAATAGAGCCTCATATTCAATCATCAAAAATATTAACTGTTTACTATCACCTACTTTTTTATGAACTGTCTTAGGATCAACATCTGTGACAATAATATTTTCCAATCTGGCAAAAAGTGACTGTTTTCTTGACTGAAGAGAAAGGGAAGAATCAAGGCCTGGAAAAAAAATTGTATTATTATAATTTCTATAGAACTACCATAAGTAAGAGTTTTCCTGAAACTACATAATTTTATTTTGGGGTGGTATTTTTTAAAATTTAGCAATGTTTGCACTCTCAATTGATAAACAAATGACAACATTGGGTATTTTCAGTTTTATAAAAGTTCATTAAAAAATAATTATCTGAATTTTCAATCTTCTGGATAAAACCACATCTAGTGCAAATAGATTATGTCAAGATATAAGCAAAGTCCTTTATACCTTTTATCTAGACATTTATATGGAAATTATAAAAGTTTCACAAATCAAATTCAGGCTACTAGATGTACTGCCAGTTTGGAAAGGACAAAGAAAAAAAAAGTCCATAGTATTCTGGTTTTTAAGTTCTTAAAGAATGTCATTAAACATATTCTTTACCTTCACCAGACCACAATAAGTTGGTAAAGATAAGGCCAGAGGAAAAGCTAGCTGAGTTTAGCAGATTTTGTCTAAAAAACCTTAATGGGCTTATAGATTTTGTTCTTCATTATAAGGATGTTTTCCATAAAAATAAAGCATAATTAAATATAAATATTATAATTATGTACTATATAAATATAATTATATACAAAAATATCATATACAAAGACAATAAAAAGGCATATCCAAGAAATCTTAAAAAATAAAAAATATCTCCAGTCAAGGGTATATCTAAAAAGTTTTTTAAAATAAAAAGATAATACAAAAGTAAAAAACATAAATAGATTTAAAAAATAAAGTATTATAAAGATAAAGCATATCCACAGACTTTTGCCTAAATTCGGGACTGACACTTCTCCCAGTCCATCAGTGGCATTCCTACACTGCCGTCAGTATCCCTTTCTACCTCCCAGACAACTCTCAGGAAGGTCCCAAACACTGGAATGTGTATGGGTTTCAAATGGATGGTCAGATTCTGACCAACATCTACAACCCAAGGAGAAGAAAGCAAGCAGTGCAATCAGGTCCTTTCAGCAGCTCAGAGCCCTCCATTTGTACGTTCTTTAGCACTAAGAAGCGGGGGGGGGGGGGCGGAGAGTGAACACAGGAGCTTATCTTTTCACCAATTTTTAATACCATTGAGAACTTTTACCTTGAATCTTGATTTCGGCAATATTGCTCTTTTCATCACAAATGGTAACACAGAAAGCATTCAACTTGGCAAATAGGCTGAAGCCAATAATGTCACTATCTTTAGAGGATACAATCACTAAAGATAAAACAAAGTATTTCATCACAGTGAGATTCCAGTAATCTAAATTCTATTCAGGTTTCTTCCCTATATTAAATGAACCACTACTCTGTTAAAAAAAATTATAATACTCTTAAAAATTTCGAATACTTTTTTTTTTGCTTTACATATTCTGTAGAGTTTACATTTTTAACAATGAGACGTTACTTTTGTAATTTAACAACAAGAAAAAAATCTAAAATAAGTAAATACACTGAAACTCAGAAAAGTTAAACAATGCGCCTAAGGCCACACAGTTCAAGTAGCAGAATCAGGATGTGAACTGAGTTCTTTCTGATCCAAAATCTAGGCTCTTGGCCAATTAGATGCTATCCTTTGAATGCCTACCTTCGTGTCTCTGGGTCTTAATTCCTTTATGTGTAAAATGGAAGAAAAGATTAACCTTCCATAAAGCCCCTTCAGGAGACACCATGACGGTACGAAGACCTCAGTATAAATACAGGTCATCTTCCTCTATTACCTACCTAAAGGCATCCCCTACCACCACCAAAATAAGAACAAATACAAACTTTTTTTAAAACAACAATACTGATTAGATTGGCCTCATATACCAGGTACCTGAACACAATTTAATTTGAAGAAAGGGATAGAAGGGGGGGAAAAAAGCACTTTAATGACTGAATTAGATGATCTCTAATATTCCTCATTTAGCTCTAGAATTCTAAAACTCTAACAAGAAATTAAAATGCGTTTTCATACCTTTCTGTAGAGTTGAATTTTTTTGTTGTTTTTCAGCTGGAATTTGTACCTCTTTGGCAACACCTATGTCTTGATTATCCGACGGAATAATGGTTGTCAGGTAATTAATAGAAGAGACAAGAGCTTGAGTTTGTAGCAACAGATTTAAAGATGAAAAGGCCACCTAAAAATGTTTTAAAGAGAAAATCAGTTTTCCTCAGCCAATTATAACCTGTCTCCACAATGGACACAAAAGGCTCCCACAGCTGGGCTTGCATCACTGCTTTCCACTGCTTGGAAGGATGAGAAAAGAGAGGAAGATTCACAACTCCCTTAGGGAATATGCAGAGAGTAAATTACACACTTCAGGGTTATATTAGAGTATCACAATAACATAATTACTCCATTTCCCAAGAATAATGCTCGTGGAGTCTGCAATCTGCTTCTCATGGCCATCCTAATATTCAACATACATATATGGTTTCTTGGACCTCCAATGGACTATTATGATTATATAAGATGCACAAGTCAAAGACAAAGCTCTAGAACTACCATGGCCTACTATCATTTCTAGAAATCATTTCAAATGTGGCATCCCATGAGATTTAAATATAAAAAGGACAATATGAGTGAGTTCTCAGTTACTAAATTATCTAAAACTATAGTAATTGTCAAATCATTTAAAAAGAAACATAGAATATGTAACTTAGGGGGAAAGTACTACACTTTTTAAAACAAAGACTCTAAAAAGCTAAAAGAACAACATATTGTTTTCAAGAATGGGCGGTTTTCTAATAGCAAATGAAAATAAAAATCTGTTATAGAAAAGAATTTATTTTCATTTCATCAAATCACTACGTGGATATAAAAACTGTAAAAAGGAAGGTTCACAATATTACAACAGATTCTCCAATCTCTCAAAATTGTGACCTAGAACTCATGTTTCATTTTCCTTTTAATGTAACTCATAAGCACATTTTGCCTCTTCTTCCTTTAAGCTACTACCTAACTAATATAACTTCAAAAGTAGTCAACATCTCTCCTTGACTCAGTCAGATTCACTTTTTGCCCTGCATTAAAAAATGGTTTAATCTAATTTGGTTTGTTTAGAATCCTATTAGCTCTTTGTAAATCAAAGTTCCTTTGTCTATAGTACTCCCTTATTTAGAAATAATACTGAAACTTTTAAGGATATCAGGATGTTATACAGTAAGCCAAAACAACAGCTTTAGTAAGGTGAATCATAAACACAGAGCATGTTAAGTATCCACAAGGTTACGTATAACTTTTACTGGTCCTTGATTATGTCATCAAATTACCCTCAAAGGATTGAGACTTCCTGAGGAGGTTATTTGCAAATAGAATATATCCCTTTAACAGAATTTCTTACCTTAACTGTTTGTTCAGTTTTTCCAAAAGTAGTTTGAAAGCTAGGTCCATTCTTATCAGCCTAAAAAAACAAATAAGAGTTCTCAAGAATGAATTAAGATCAAAGTAAATAAATCATTTATTTATGCTCTCTGGCGAATTTATTTATATTTAGCTATAAATGTATTTTATAAATGTGTCATCCTCTTCAAACATGGGAGAACGCTCACCTCTGGGAAACTGCAGCTAGGATCAGAATGATAAACTCTGAAGGCTGGAAGGTATAAAGGTCATCTAGTTTGTCCATCACCTAATGCTTAAATCCTTCTATAAAGTCTTTAGCAAGTCTATATTTTTAAAAAATCTCCAGTGAAAGAAATCTTGTTTCCTTACAAATCCAATCTTTAGAGAACTTTGACTTACTGAGGTGTTTCTACTGAGTCAAAAATCTTATCTCCCTTCGTAACTACCCACTCATTGGTCCAAGTTTTGTTCCTTGGAAATAAATGCAGTAAATTCAGACTCAAAGATTCACCTTCTGTGAGAAGCTTTCTGGCCTGGCCAGTTTCCCTGCTTCTCTCCTCCGATAATGCTTTGAGTTTTTCTTTATCATAAAATCAATCACATTATATTAATATTTTAAGTGTGGTATACTTGTCTATCTGTAATTTCCTTGAGAATAGGGAATGTTTTTCATCTCTATATCCCAAGGGCCTAACAGTACAGACAGTCAATAACACATACAGATATTAAATAAATAGTTGTTAAATGATTAAACAAATCAACAAATCTTCAATGAAGCTAAATACTGTATGTTCCTTCAGTGTTTCTCATATATTTTCGAGTCCCTTCCCAATCCTAGCAGTTCTCTTCTGACCCAATCTAATCCGACTTTACCCTTTTTGATGCAGGATACTCAGCCAAAGGTCACCTATATATGACCTATAATGAGTGTAGGTATGGAAATATGTCCTAGATGATAGAAAAAGCACCTACTTTATACCCAGGCTCTAGGGACAAGAAGCTTAGTACTTTTGTAATAGCCCTGAAACTAAGTGAAGGTGAAAGAAGGTGTACAGATGAAAAAAGAAACAGTAGATATCGCTGTAATCAAAAACTGTGATACACTTCCAGAACCATTAGTAATGTACTATTATCTTTTTCCTTCGAAAGGTGTAACTTGGAGTATGGAATAAATATATCATCATTCTATGACCCTTACCTTAATATACTCCACTTTTAAAAGATCTAATCCAGGTTTATCAGAAGAGCTAATCAAGTGAAGGGGTTTCTTTTTGGATCCTAGATTAAAGAAAACAGAAAAAAAGTATTTCAGATAAATCTTTTTTAATTTTCGAACTTTGTGGATGTCTTTTTTTTAATTTGTTAATTAAGCCTTTAAAAAATATCTGTGCATACTGTTATGGTTATTAAATACTAAGGCCATCACTCTTAAAAAAAAAAAAATCCTTACCTTACTTTTGGCATTCAACTTACTTAAAAACATGCATATTTATTTTCACTTGATTTCATACCTGTGATCAAAAATAAACAAAATTTCTCTAGATATTTTTAAGGCCATGTGTATATTTGTAGGGTAGTAGAAAGACCAAAGGCATAAAAATCAAGAAATATGAATTCTAGTCCATCTCTACCCTTACCAGAAGTTATTGAACTTCAGTTTCCTCAACTATGTAATAAGGAGGTTGAACTACAAATATCTCTAATATCCTGTTGAGCGCTAACATTCTACAGCAAATAACTTATTTCTATTGGAGAAATTTCGATAATTTTCCTTTGTTTATACTCAGAGAGATGACTTACATAGAAGAGGAAAGATTTTTTTCTAAGGAAGAACTGTTAAACTTCTTTTTAACTTAAAAACAACAAGTACTACCAGACATCCTCCATAACCTTATGTAGATGTATCAAGGAACTACCTCCTCTAAAAGCTGTGGAGGGAGAAATTATTTGCCCACCATTCTATACATCTTTTATTATTAACTCTTGCTCCGTAGACATCTTAAAATTTTTCCTTGACTTCCAAGGTCATAACCTTCCCTAGGACAAAATAGCCTAGAAAATTTATTATTTATATTTTTTCCCTCAAAACAGTAAACTCTTATCTTAACATAGTGACCACAGAAAATTACTAAGACATAAAACATTTTCCTCTAAACTGAAGTTTTTAACAATTAAAAAAATTACAAAACACAGGTCTTTATATAGGCACTCCTCCATATCTGTCAATTTCACATCCATGGAATAAATCAATCTCAGATCAAAGTATTTGAAAAAATAAAAAATAATGCAAGCAAAAACAGTATAGATTTCAAAACCCAACATAGCGTAACAATTATTTAATAGGATTTACACTGTATTATGTATTATAAGTAATCTACAGATGATTTAAAGTATATGGAAAGATGTGTGTAGGTTCTATGCAAATACTATGCCATTTTATATAAAGAATTTGAGTATCTGGGGATTTTGGTATCTATGGGGATCCTGAAACCAACCTCACACATACCGAGGGATGACTGTATTTGACTAAAGCATTAGGCAAATATTAGAGAATTTTAATTACTGTAGATTCATCCATTCCTTCATAGCCCAAATATCTGAGCACACAAGATATATATTGAAATGAATAAACTATAAAAGCTTCTAAAAGAGCTGACTTTACATCCTACCACATATATTTTTATAACCTGGTGCTTCTTGTGATCTATGAACTAACAGAAAGAATGAGGCCTTCAATATCGTAAGACCAGAGATGAATCCCAGGTTTTGCCATTCAAGAGATACACGATACTGAGTAAGCCACTTAATCTTTCTTTATTTAGCCTTTCTTTGTTTGTAAAACTGGAATAATACTCCCTACATCAAGGGGATTTCTATAAACTCGGTAAGATAATAGATTACAGACCATAGACCCTAGGGCCAGATTTCTAGCATTAAAACCATGGTTCAGCCCCTAACAACTAGTTCAGTCATACTAGTTGTGTGACTATGGGTAAATTACATAACCAATCTATGCCTTAGTTTACTTACATGTAAACTAGAGATAACAACATTGCCTACCCCACAGCATTGTTATAAAGATTAAATGAGTTAATACTTATAAAGTGTTTAGAATAGTGCTAGCTATTATTTATTATAAATTAATAAATTTATTTTGTTTCAGATAGTCAAAAGTGCTATTTTTATTATTGGCTATTACTGCTATTTTTTATGGCTGTTACCTTGAATTTCATGGTAATCCAAGCTGATTTTCTTTAAATAAGATACTGCAGTTAAGTCAAATGTTCTCATTGTAGCCTCTGTTC
Organism: Lepilemur ruficaudatus; assembly: GCA_963574885.1. Classification (NCBI taxonomy): domain Eukaryota; kingdom Metazoa; phylum Chordata; class Mammalia; order Primates; family Lepilemuridae; genus Lepilemur; species Lepilemur ruficaudatus. The sequence continues at coordinate 1,909 of CAUYRT010069151.1, read as the reverse complement.
CTAATTGAGTAACATTAAATACTAGAATTGTAACTTCTTCTTTCTGTTGTTTAGTAAATTCCAAAATCACCTAAAAGAATTAGCACAGCCAGTGAAAAGTTGGTAAGAAGTCTGAATCATACTTAAAATAACAAAAACAAAATCTTTCTCCATAAACATCACCATGAAAATAGAAGCTTTGCTCATGCCCCTCTACTACCATAATGTTATTTAATATAATCAGAAATTATCATCTTAAATTCTATTATTGAGAATATAAGTACATCTGTAAAACATCATGATGAAATTTAACTCCATTGACTTACTTTTTTAAATTTAGTAACATAGGAATGTATGGATTCTTCCTTAATTATGATTTTCTAAAACCTATATTTAAAAACAAAAATCTGCTCTAGAAGCTGGATGGATAGAGAAGAAAGAAACAAAAAAAAAAAAGAGAAAAAGAAAATCATGTTTGGCAATTAAAAAACAAAAGAATATCCCCATTAAAGCCAAAAGTAAACAAGAATGTTCGCTATCATACTACTATTTAATTCTGGAAATGACAGCCAGTATAGTTAGCCAGTAAAAAACAAAACATATACATAGCAACTTTTAAAAGATACAAGTTCTCTGATACTCCAGTTAAGAGATGGAGGTCTTTATCCCCACCATTTGAATTTGGGCAGGCTTATGAATGCTTCAATCTATAGAGTAGAAAGGAAGTGATACTATAATGACTTCTGATGTCAAAAAAAAAAAGGCCATGAAACTCCCACCTGGAAATGATCACTCTGGGAGAAGCCAGGTGCCATGCAAAAAGTCCAGCTACTCTAGGACTGCCATGTTGGGAGGCTATGAGTAGGTGTTTTGGTCAACAGTGCCAGCTGAGCTCCCAGCCAACAGCCAGTTATCAATTGGCAGCCACATGAGTGGGCCACATGGAGTCTAGCTTGAGGCTTCAGATGACTGCAGCCCCAGATAAGATTGGACTGCAACCAAATGAAAGATTATACACAAAATTACCCAAGTGGGTCAAACCAGAATTCCTAAACCACAAAACTGTATGCAAAATGAAATAGCTCTTTTAAGCTACTAAGTTTTAGGGAAATATGATAGGCAGCAATAGTAACTAGAACAACAGTACAATATAAATACACTAATAGGCAAAAATCACTATTATTAGCGGATGATATAATTATATACTTAAGAATAACCGTAAGTATCAACTAAAAAACAATAAGATGACAATAAGATAGTATAGTAAGCTATTAAGTACAAAACTGATATTAAAAAAAGTTTCATACAGGATTTCAGCTGAGAAATCTATAGTTAATCTGATAGGTCTGCCTTTGAAGTTTATTTGTTGTTTTTGTCTGGCTGCACGGAGGATTGCTTCTTTTGCATTTACTTTGTTCAGCCTAACAATCATGTGACGAGGTGACTGCCTTTTCATGTTGAGTCTTCCAGGAGTTCTGTGTGCTTCCTGTACCTGAATATTGAGATTTCTGGCTAGGCCTGGCATATTTTCCTCTAGTATTTCATGAAATAAGTTTTCCAGCCCTTGTGAGTGGTCCTCAGCTCCCTCCGGCACCCCTATCAACCATAGGTTAGGTTTTTTTACATAATCCCATACTTCTTGTAAACTTTGGTCTTGTCTCTTGTTTCTGTGTTCCCTTTCTTCCTCTGCTTTGTTGAGGGCACAGACATAGTCTTCAAGCTCTGAAACTCTTTCCTCAGCATGGTCCATCCTGTTCTTAAGACTTTCCATTGAGTTTTTGAGCTCTCTGCATATGGTAACCTAATCTTTGATAAACCAGACAAAAATATACATTGGGGAAAAGAATCTCTTTTCAATAAATGGTGCTGGAAAAACTGGATAGCTACATGCAGAAAAATGAAGCTGGATCCCTACCTCTCACCTCTCACA
>CAUYRT010069150.1:0-39356 GCA_963574885.1 Lepilemur ruficaudatus | reverse complement strand
ATCCTTAATGGGAGAATTGTTTTTTGAGTAAAGGCAAACAATAGTCTTTGAAAACTAATGCATAAGATGAAAAAAATTAGTGTAAAAGAAAGTGTGTACTCAGCAGTCTCATAAAATTAGTATAATATTGGCAGTGTGTTAAAGAAAAAGCCAAAGCCAAATCTTTTTTCTTTACTTCTCCATCACACAATAACCTTGTCCTACCCCAAATTATAAAATTTGCTATAGGATGCTTGCTATAGCAGCAGATAATTCATTATGCTTCCAGATTCCTCCTTGACTTTTAATGCTTGAAACTTTTAATGCTTTCACCTTTGTCCCATTTATTTCTGATGTTAAAAGGCTTTTTAAATTTCAGAAAGGAAGTTCTGTTAATACTTTGTATAATACCACATTCTGCATCCTATAGATCAGCTTCTGTTAATAAGCCCCTACATCCATCTATCGTACTCACATTTTTGTTTACTTTCCATTTTGGCTACTGAAGTAAAGTCTACACTAGCCTCTTATTTTCTGATTAGAATTCACTTCGAATGTCACTATGCAGATAAATCAGTGAAGGTGAAAATGACCTGAAGAGCTTGCTCAAGATAGTGATCTTGATCACACCTCACGGGGGTTCTGAAGACAGAATTATCCTTAGAGCTCACCCAGTTCAATGACCCCATGAAGATGAAACTGAGCCCAAGGGAAGACCTGCTCAACTTCGTGTGGACAACTCTCATCCTCCAAGACTCACTCCATTTCGTAGAACTAATGGAAGCTTTCTAAAAGCCATTTTAAATTTCTCTAAGACTTGTTTATTTTTATTTTCCCCCAGAAATATCTAGATAAGGTGGCTTTTATCTTCTATTTCAAGAGTTCTGCCATCTTCTCTTTTTGATTCAGTGGGACAGTTTGTGTTCTCTTAATGGTGAATCAGCACAAATCATGTCTATCATTTTCTTCCAGTTTTACTCTTGCCCTGCAGCATAAAAGCAAGATAAGATAAAAAGAAACTACTGTAGCTACTGGACTATCCTCTATTGATTTGTGTAAAAATATCTTTTTCCAGGTAAATATATCTCTGCTTTCCTTCAAAAAAACAGTTGGAGCCATAAGTAAGATGGTTTAGAAGTATTTGGAACACCCACATGACCTGACATAAAATTTCTGCTGAAATTTTACTCGGCCATTCATTAAGCCAAGTCATCATTAACACCTGCATGGTTAAAGAAAAGCACAAACTCAAAAATGTCAAGAACTATCCCATAATGGTGTTGTGCTCGGACCTTAAATTAGTTTCGTTTTGTTTTTAACAGAAGGATGCCAAGAAAGTATCCTTCCCTACTCTTTCACTACCTCTTCACCCTTGTCTTCCTTACACACCCGTTTCTTCTCTATGAGCATCTCACTGGGCTCATTCTTTATGCTATTAGTTACATTTGCAAAGTTAAATTTAACCGTATTTTTTATGCTTAGCCTAATGGTATCAACGCTGTGTACGTTTCCTAAGTAAATCTGAAAATGATGAAGTCCTCCTTCCACAGAGGCACTCTTGCTATGGAGGGTACCCTGAGATTTGACGCAGAAACCACTTTTATGAACATAATTGTCACTAACCTACATCTTAAAGGATCAATAGTCCATAAGCTTCACAGTTGCCCAGAAACAGTCCATGGTTAAACATTTTAAGAAATTCAATGAACCAAACAAAATTAATAGACTGGACAATTTAGAAACATTCTGTGAACCAATGTTTTAGAAATAATTCCTGGTAAAAATCAGATTAGTTTAACTAAAAAATTAAAAGGTAGTATTTTCACTTAACAATATAACTTCCAATAAAATGCCACATGAAGAAGCATCTTATTCTGATGCTTGGTGTATTCTAGGTAATTCTTTGATCCTTTATCATCAACCTTGGATATTAACAAAATTCAATTTCCTTAATCATTAAAAATATTTTTAACAGTTTGGACAGAGGTCTAGTTCTAAGTGTTTGACTTGCTATGTTAGATAAATGAATGAAATAGATTATTAAGACTGGAGGCCGGGCGCGGTGGCTCACGCCTGTAATCCTAGCACTCTGGGAGGCCGAGGCAGGTGGATCGCTCAAGATCAGGAGTTCAAAACCAGCCTGAGCAAGAGTGAGACCCCGTCTCTACTATAAAAATAGAAAGAAATTAATTGGCCAACTAAAGATATATATAGAAAAAATGAGCTGGGCATGGTGGTGCATGCCTGTAGTCCTAGCTACTTGGGAGGCTGAGGCAGGAGGATCGCTTGAGCCCAGGAGTTTGAGGTTGCTGTGAGCTTGGCTGATGCCATGGCAATCACTCTAGCCCCGGCAAAAGAATTAAACTCTGTCTCAAAAAAAAAAAAAAAAAAAAAAGACTGGAAAATCCCATAATGGGCAATGCCTAGCAACCCATCAATCAAGTAAATTCAATCAGATGTTGATGTGATGCCCAGTTCTTCCTATTAGCTACTACTTAATAAAACTTTTAAAATTTAGAAATAAGAGTTGTAATGACATTCTTGCTCAACTCCTTTATTTCACAAATGAGAAGGTACAGACTACAAAAGTTGTGTGACTTGCTGCAGACAAGAAATAGAGTCCCTGTATTCTGAGGTTAGTCTGGATTTGCTCACTCCTCTGGTATAATGGATAGTCACCACTCCAAGGGTTCACCGAACACAGCGTGATACACAGGAGACCACACCAAGAGCAAATAAACTAAATTGGTTAATTCATTCAAGAAGTGCTCATCACTTGCCTATCAGGCATGTGCCAGTTAAATAAATACAGCTCAGGGAGCACTAACCTGTTTCTTTGAAAGTTCAACTCAGGAAACTTTCATTCCAGTGGTGAACAAGGATCTTCCCCATATGGAGTACAGACCCTGGGTTAAATCTTCATAATAAGCCACCAGACATACAAATTAAAAAGAAAACTCTTATATTAATTCAAGTTCTTTGTCCATTTTGTAATTCAGGTTATGTGATTTTTTTGTTGTTGAGTTGTAAGAGCTCTTTATATATTTGGAATATTTATCGTATCAGTGAACGAAAGTTGTCAAATTTGTAGAAGCAGAAAGTAGAATAGTAGTTACCAGGTGCTGGATGGGAGAGGAAAAAGAGAGGCTGTTTGATGGATGGAGTTTCACTTTTGCAAGATGAAAAAGTTCTGGAGAACTGTTTTACAACAGTGTGAATGTATGTAACAATACTGAACTGTACACTTAAGAATAGTTAAAATGGTAAATTTCATGTTATGTGTTTTTAATCACAATTTTTTAAAAATTTATAAAAATAAAACTCTTATGACAGAAAAATAAATCAGGCTCTATTTAAGAAACCAGAATCAGGCAAGCAAGTCCCCTAAGAGTTATTTCTTCAAAGAACCAAATTTCACTACCACAGGATGTGTTACTCCTAAGCCATTACTCAGAATAAGATCTATTGAAAATGCAGTTGGCTAATATTTCAGTGTGAACAACAAAATTCTGATGTAGTAATAAGGTAAGTTCACTTAACGCTTTCAAAAAGTTGAGTTTTTCTTTGTTAATTTATAGAAACTATTTGAATGCAAAATAAGCAATCAAGGGTTCATTTATTTTTATGTGCCCTAGTCTGGTCAAATTGTTGCTGGTATAATATTTAGAATTAATTTTTAAATCTCAATGAAGTATTCTCTTTAATGATTAAAAAATAAATATTCTGGCCTTGGTCTTTGCAAAGCGCTTTACAAACTATCAACTTTTGCTTGTCTGATTTTGAAATGCGTGGCCTGGGAGATCTACTGGGTCTCCAATACTGCAAACGGGCGCTTCGCTCATTTTGAGGGAGCCCTTGCTTACACAAACCCCCTGCTGAACTCACGCACAGCGCTGTCCCGTACTCACTACAAGCACTTTATTGATCTATTATAAATCGATGCATTCAAACAAACAAGCAGACAAAAACACCGCCTGTCTGTAAAGCAAAAGAAATTCTAAGACTTTAGAGTCAATGTTTTGCAATAGCCTACCAACCTACTGACTTGTCCTTCACGACTGTGTTTCTAGAAAGCAGGGAAGGAGGCCGAGCGCAGAAGAGAAGAGAGGAGGTGAAGTACGCACGGAGCAGCCACGGCTCCCTGCGGGGGAGCGGGGTGGCACTGGAGCGACGGGACAGGCCCGGCGCAGGGAGGGAGGGCGCGACGCCCGCCGAGGTAAGGCGGGGAAGTCAGAGGAAAAAGGGGAAGCGAGGACGACAAAGGCAGAGCAAAAGAAGGAGAGCGGGCAGCGGGCGCGAGGGAGATAAGAAGCGGGAGGCGGAGCCGCCCGGCCGGGCGGGGGCGCGGCTGGCGGCGGCGGGAGCGGGCGCGGGCGGGCGCGGAGGCGGCGCCGCGGCCCCAGCCGGGCCGGACTGGCGAGGCCGAGCACCGGGCTGCGCGCTGCCCCTGCTCCCGGCGCTGCGCTGCGCTCCCGGCCCTCTGACGGCTCGCGGCGGGGAGGAGTCCGCCAGAGTTTGCCCCGGAGCGCGGGGAAGTTTCCTGGGCAGCCGCGCTCCTGGAAAAGCAGTACCTGCAGGCGCCGGGGCGGCGGCCGGCTCCGCTCCGCTGCCCGCGCTGCTCGCCAGGTAACCGCGCTCGGCTCGGGGACGGGGACAGGGGCCCCGGGGATCCGCGGGGCGCCCCTTGGCAGCCCGCCGGGGGCCAGCTCTGGTGGGCGGGCAGGTGCATCCTCACCTTTCCAGGTACTTCACCGTGTGGGATGCGGGAAGCATCTTTCTTTTCTCTTGCACCCCTCTCGCCCCCTTTCCCAGTACATCAGCCCACTTCCATTCACTTCACCGGCGGGGCTGGAGGGTTCTGGCGGGAGGCGGAGGGGATCCGAAGACCCTGAGCGGCGGGGGAGGAGGACGGGTGCCTGAACTTGTTAGCTACCTGTGCCGGCTTCCTGGGCCCAGGCGGGACGCGCTGGACTCCAAGAGTCCGGTGCCAGCCCCCGCTTGGGGCATACACAGGTTGGAAAGGGGACCGCAGAAAGAACTGCCTTGAGTTTCTGATGCCGGTTTATCCGGTCCTCCAGCGTGTTTGGCAGAGACGAGCATCTCTGCTGCGGTGCTTCCTGTGCGTCAGTCCCAAACTCCGCAACCGTGCTCAGGCTCTTGCTGAGGCTGCGGGCGAGGTGGGAAGGAAGTTAGGGAGACTCGACTCGGAGCCCAGGTTCGATCGCGGCCTGAGCGGAGGGCTTGGGAAGGGGGAGATGAGGACGGGGTTTGAGGAGAGGAATTGGTCTGGTTGTTTCCTAACTGCTGCTGGTACTTTCACACGGTTACCCGCTCCTTCTTCCGCCCCGTTTGAACATCCTGCCTATCCGCCTGTTTCTGTTAGAAGGCTAAAACGTGTTATGTTTGATGCCTGTCAGGAGTTATTTCCGACTAAGTTCACAGGTGCTAAGTCTAAAGCTGCCGCCCTACCTCTCTTCCCTCCCTGCAGGTCCGCCCCCAACTTCCTCCCACAAGCAAACTGTGCCTGAATAATCCCCAGGGTTTATGAAAGAGATGGCAAGTAAATAACATAGAGTGTGTGTTTGTGTCACTTTTTTCTCCATTATGCCATCAGATCCAAATCAAAGCGCGATGGATGTTTAATAGGACTCCCTTTTTGCAGTTTTTCCTGGTAATTAATTGTTACTTACCAATGTTTATTTTTCTTCACTTTAACCCCAAACATTGCATTAACCTATCCCTCTGCAGTTTTATCTGCACTCTTAGTGTGCCACTCGGTTTGAAGGACATGAGCTTCTTTTCAGCTCACTTGTACCCACCAAAATGCAGTGAGACTATATTTAATATTTATCTGTCTTCCTGATTCAGTTGCCTGGCACCTGCTAATTCCAGTACATAATCATAACACCATATGCCTGTCAACCAACGTGAGGATAGGGAGAATATTATTGTTTTTCATGGGCAAGAGTACCTGGAACTACTAGATTTTATTATTACTGCTCGAAGGCTTTTTAAGAGCTTCAGTCAAAGTGAATCAAATTTACAAAACAAAATTGCAGTTCTACCCGATGCATTCAAACAGAATACAATACCTGGACACTTATAGTTGGCTAGTAATTGAGGAAAAATTAAAATCCTCTCATCACATGGAAAACATTTAGATTGCATATAGTCAATAAGAAATAGCACACATTGAATGCCTCCAGTAAACAAGAAGAATTTCCCTCTTACCTCATTTGGTTTTTATCTCCTTCATTACAGTAGCGTCCTCTAGAAAATGAGCACCTTGCATATAGATGTTGGTATGTGCTAACTAAACACCATATTTTTTAATACAGAGGCTTGGTGACAGTCCAAAAACATAAATGTTTTAAATCATTACCAACCATCTGTTCTCTCCCACTCACTTAAAGCGCAATGTTTTGTTTTCACAGGTATCAAAATGCACTTTCTCATTTCGTACATTTCTATGACCATCCTGAAAGCTGTGATGATATCTCATGTTGACCCAAGTTCAGCAACTGTTGTGTTTGCCTTATTACACTATAATCTCCTCACTTTTAAAATTTTCATTGAAAGAAGAGATCAAAAAAGTTTTAAAGCATTTGGCCAAGCCTTGTGTGTACACCAGTGAAATCTGATTGCTTTTTTCCCCTACCTTTTTGTTACCAGAGAGAAGCTGAAAATTAGTGCAGCTGCAGACTGCTACCGATGACATTCTTTCCCTCCCTTTCTGGTCACAAGGGTAGCATCTGATGCTCTGAAGCGGTCCCCTAAACAACCCTGTGACTTCAGAAAGTTAGTATGGTTTCCAAGAGAGAGTAACATCTTCTTAGGAAGAATTTACGAAATGAGAGACTAACTTAATGTTCCAAATTCCAGATTAAGTAGACCTAAGAAGTAAACACTGTTTTCCATACAAATATGGGGTATGAATAGTACATTATATAGGATACCAATAAAATGTCTATCTGTATAGTATTCTTTTTATTTGTGTTTGGGAATCTGGATGAGGGAGTATGTAATCAACAGATAAATTCACACACTCTTCGTTTTGTTCATGTCATGATTAAAGCAAGATTTGAGGTTTTGAGTCTCCTCATCCAAGAATGACTTCCCATTTAGGGCTGTTTGCTCTAACTAGAACTACAGTGACAGGGCATTTTTATCATTCACAATAAAGTTGTGTAATAAATATGTTGTTTCTTCAGGGAAAATCTTTTTTACTCAAATCTGGGCACAGTGTCCCAAAGCACTTTCATATTTTAGAAGAAAAAGGTAATGACAATTTTTTTCACACTTCGCAAATAATTGACATGTGCTTGAAGAATGTCAAGAACCAAGAAAAAAGTGGGGCTTTCTTACCTGCTATACTGCTCTGTACTTCTCTCACCCTGAAATTGTTAAGATTCTGCTAACTTAATTAACAAAATTGTTAATTCTTCTTCTAACAACCAGGATAGCATTGAAGAGAATGCACCCAAGCTATAGATAATTTTGAAAGGAAAGTTGCCTTTAAAAATATAGTCTAATTTAAACCTTTGGATATTACATAAGAACATGTTGCATCTTATTTTTCTGTATACTAAAAATGAATTATTGAGGGGAAACAGTTTCACCATGTATAGTAAACACTCTGAATTATTCATGCTAATGAGAGGAGTAGAGGCGAAGATAATCTAAAATCATGGTTATTTAAAAAGTCATTTGTGTTGGTCTCTGGAATGTATTACATGTGTGGTTTGAAAAAGATTTTCATTGTTATTGTGGGCAAGTTGCCTTTCTAATTATTTTGTTGTGTTTAGGTTAATTTTTAAATGAGCTTTCATACCTCACACACCAAAACCAATTTGTGGGGAGGTGGGGAGATGGGCAGCCTGCCCAGAAATGAGCTGGGTGGCGGAAATAAGCAAACCTGGTATGAAAACTTTGTGGTAGATTATATCCAGTTCACAGAAAGATAATCAGGACTTCACTGCATACCTATTTAATGAATATGTGTTGAGGATTAGGAATGTTCTTGGCAAAAATAAAAGTCCTTTAATCAAAATTTGAGAAATTCAATCTCACTTTACGTGTAGCAGAGATAATTAGTATGTTTAAAAAAATGATAGTGGATTGCTCCTGAAAACCAAATAGGAATATATTAATTTATGTATCTTGCTAAACTGAATTTTTAAGTGCTTTTCTAAAGCATACATGTATGTATGGTGTTAAATGACATTCCTAAGCCTTGCAGACATACTTTCCAAAAGAAGGAACAGCAAAAGCCATCGGAATAAGGGGTTTGGTTTGGTCCATTTGATCTCTGTACCAATGCTGCAAATCAAAAACACATTCCATCAAAAAGAAGCTCTCAAGTATCTATTGTTACGGTGGACCTGGTTAGATAAAATAGTTGAAGTTCAGCAAGACTGCCAATTTAACAGATTTCTGTTGTGTTTTTCAAAAGCTCTTGGGCAAAATTGGTTGTGGATGAGTTACTTGAACAAGAAGCTAATTCATACCATAGCACTTGCTGTTAAACATCTTGCTTATAGTCAGAGTTTAGCTGTACATAGATTTTGTTGAATTGTTAGTTCTGATGACTCTTGGAATTTACAAAACTTCCGTGTAGAAGGTTAGAATTGCCAAAAATTTGTGATGGGAAAAGCAGATAAGATCATTTTTATTTTAAAAATTCACAGCAACACTGTAACTTTTATAGAAGAAAAGAGAATGGTAATAGAAAAGTAGATGTACCCTTCAGAATGGAGACTGTGCTCTCATAATAAATGTATGCTCACTACATAAAGTGTAGAGATACATTTTTTTTAAAGAAACATTTTCTTTTTTTTTTTTTTTGGAGGGCATGGCATTTTTTAAAGACTTGACTAGACTGGATATTTTAAAAGAAATATTGTGGTTGGAAATATAATTGAGACCCACCGGTTATATTTTATATACATTTATTAAAGGAATCAGTTTCTTCTGATCAGTGCCTAAGTCTTAGGATAAAAACTATGTATTTTTTTTAAAGAGCTGGAAAGGACCTTTAATTTATTCCAGTGCCCTCATTTTACAGTTAAGGAACTGATGGGGGCCCACAGTGATCACGGTGAACTGCTAAAGGTCACACTGGAAGTTAGTGGCAGAGCAGAAACTAGAAACCTAATATGATTCCTCATCCAACAACCATGTAGTAAGTTAGGCAGGTAGGGGAGTTAACTCTTTCTGGCCATCACAGTATCAACTAATATGTGACAGTCATGAAATGAAATGGTCCAGAGGTAAGTACACAAGGTTTGTGATCTGCTGTCTTCTGTCATGAATTAAATAGTCACTGTGGACCAGACTGATTTTCAACCCTCTTAGTCTCTGTCCTGTTTTTTTAATAACAAATATTTCATGTTACCCTCTTAGTATCCTGAAAGATAATATAATAATAAAAATGTTACTGAATATGCTTATAATTAAAAGGAGCAAATAAAAGTAACTTGTGATAAAGTATGTATTTCACTGTACTAATGCTTGGGGATAACTTCACTAGAACACATAGTAAAAAAGTCAGTGCTTTCATATATATATATAATGAATAAATCTGAATTTAAGATAAAAACACAGGAAGATATCCAATATAAGAAGTGCAGAAAAATGAAAGAATGAGGGTAGACTAAAAGTAGTGTTAGGATAATTACAACCCAGACTTATTTTATATAATAACAGAAAGAAGGAGTAATGGTAAATATCATAGGGAAAATTTTCCAAGGCAAATTACAGACTGGTGGAGTGGAGAAACTGTAGAAGTATGCTACTTTGCAAGTGAGAGGATAAATACTATTAATATACTTCCATCAAAATTCCAAAACTACTTTTTGGAACATTTCATGTTGTTACTAGTGTGAATTCTACTTTCAGAGACTCCACAGGTCACTCAACCATATTGTCAATAACAAATAAATATATTTCCAAAATGAAAATTATTGATTTGGTGCTTCTGTTGTCTTAAGTTTATTTTATATTAATATTATAGTGTACCAATTTTAGAGGTAGAAGACAGAGTACATGAAATGATTAAATTATTCACCATGGCAACCTTATTATAAATTGTTGGGCTTTCGGTGGAAATTCTTATAAAATTCTTAGTTATGATTCTGTATCAGATTCTACAGGTTGATGTTCATGACAAGTTTAATTCAGTGAGACATGTGAATGTTATATGGAATATTTTGGAAAATTTCCAAATTCTTCATTGAGTGGGGTTGTCCCCCCACCACTAAAAGCTAGTAGCACTCCACCCCACGTCACTGATCCTGTGACAACCCTGAGCATACCCAGCTCTTCCTGAAATATTTTCCAGGGGTGGTACTGGCCCTTATGAGAGCCATAGAGTTAAGTAAACAGATTTTGATGCAAGCATGTATTATTTTTCATGCTCTTACCCATCTATCTTTACTTCTTTTAAGTGGGACCCTCCATCGGTCCCATTCGTCCACAGGTCCCCTGCTTTCAGTGGACCAGACACAGACTTTCGCTGCCCTCAGGCTCAAGATCATGTTCTGATCTTTTTCTGTCATTGTCACCTTTATAAAAATTTACTTCTTCCAGTCCTTATTTCCCTTAGGAATCTATCTTTTGTGGGTCACAATGAGTAATGACAAACTAATGTTCAAGCTGACTAATATTTTACTTCTCCCAGGCCTTAACCTTGTTTAAATGTGTATATCCTGAAAGCATTGAAAGCTTTCCTATATAGAGAGAGACAATATATGCATTCACACAATGTGTGCATGTATGTGTATATATGTGCATGTGCATGTATATACATATAATTTTAGGCATGAAAAAACAGGAAAGGAGGCATTATAAATATAACCTTGAAATGTGCTTATTCAGAAAAGAACTACACTCATCCAGTATTAGAAGTTACACTGCAAACCATAGTGCTATGAAGTATGCTTACAGTATTCAGAGAAGCCAAAATCTATTACCAACCCAAATAAACTGTTGTACTAGAATTTTGTTACATTGCTTGAAAAAAAATGGGTCCTGTGCTAGCATACAGGAGTTGAGGGGGAGGGGTATAGACATTTTGGTGATCTATCTTAGAGGTATTTAATTGGTGCACTGTTAACATTCTAAAAGCACAGCAACATCTCTTCTCTTTGTGAAACATATACTGTTTGCAGAGAGATTGGTGGGTTTTGAAGATCACTTCTATACACAACATCCATGGGAGTGTAGGATCCCAAAAGCAAGAAGGGAACTGAGAGTGAAATTGAAATTTTCTTACTTCTGATGTTCTGTTAACTGGACTGTAACATAAGACCTACTCTTGAGAATGAAGAACTAGTAAGAATTGTTATTTCACTATTAGCTATAGCATAATAATTAGCTACAATATCCTGAACTTACCAAATTGTAAGATTTTTTTTTTCTTTGATTACTTTCCACTCAGGGACCATCTTACATGTTTTTTAGAACATTGCATATCTTATTCTTTTTAAAGACAGAAGCATTCTAATGTAAACTCAGCGCTTGAGATTGAAGTCACTAAATAGTATGTCTTTGTGTGTGAGTGCCCATGTCAGTTCGTTGTGTGTGAATAACCAATTGCTTTGACACAATCAGAAGATTCTGTACATAGAAGGGCATGTTTTCCCCAATCAAGAGAGGCAGCTTTTCCTACAAAGAGGATGCAGCAATTGTACTGAACACAATTTCATCTATGATTGTTTTGCTGTATATTGTTCATTCTTACTGGAAGCTTCTTGGTCAATTGAATGTCCCCAACATTCAACCTCAGGCTGACCCCTAACTTTATTTGGTCTACTTTTGTTACAATTTCTAATAGGAGTATAGTGGTGCAGTGGGAATTGAGAGAAGATGAAATTGAGGTTGTTGGATTGTGGGGGTGATAAGGAAAATAAGGCATTTCTTTCATTTGAGCAGCACAAAGATCTATATAGGCAGTGAAATTTTATTGGAATATCTACCTTTTCTTTTTCTCCTTTTTATTATTGTATGGAATAAAGGAAAGATTGTGAAAGTAAAGCCTTCCTTCTTTGTACTGTTAATTCTGCTATACAAGAGAAAACTTTCTTTGTCAGAGTAAACAGAGATGACATATTCTTGTCACTGTTCTCAGAGTGCCTCCTTTTACTAATAGTACTTTAATCCTACTCTGAACTGAAATCTAAAACACCAAAGAACATAGTTAAGAGAAAAAAAAATACAAGTAGCTAATGTGGTGAAAGAAATTTCAGAAGCCTCTGTTAGATATATGAGAGAATGGGAAAACCTATTAAGATGACTCTATCAGTTCAAATGAAGAATGCAGTACTTACTTTTCCATTAGTTTCAGAACCAAGAAACCCAAAATTCCACTTAGCTTTGTAGTCATTTCTATTGTTTTATTTATTTTTTATCAAAGAGAGAATTAAATCTGTGACTTACATATAGCTGTAGCTTCCTTTAAGCAAGTATAGTCTGTGAAGATTTAGATAAAATGATGTTCATTATTATACTTTAAAAATAAATTTCAAAATTAAAATGTAGGCAAGATTTTTTAGAAACATATCTCTAAATAAATTATTAATAGTTTTTTCCACAGCATTCTCTGAACAGTAAATTAGAATGAGGGTAATTTATTCTCTCCCAAAAGATCAATTTCTCAATGTATGAATAAAAATGCTTAAGTGTTAGTGACATTTTTTAGACTAAAAGCAGTAATTGTCAACACCCTTTCCCCTTCTAACATTAGCATTCTATTTTCAATTAGGAATTTTTATTATCAAAGAGTGAGATTTTATTACTCCAGCAGGACTGGCATTCAGCTGGATGTCTTGGTGTAATCTTACTGACTATTTGTAGCTGGATCCCAAATTTTACTAAATGTTAAATATTTCAAACATTAATCCTCCACCTACCACTTTTATCCTCCAGTCATCACTTTTGTACCTTCAGCTTATATATACACCACTTGCCAGTTGATAAAAAGTCCAGAAGAGTCGTTTTTTTTTTTCTTTCAGATTTTGCATATCGGAGAATTAGAACAGCATTTAGAATAGAAAAGAATTTGCAAATCACTGAAATCACAAGTACCAGAGGTTGTCTATCTAATACCTTAGAACTTTGGTTCACCTTGAGTTTCCCTAACATACATACCCCAAGTACTAGCCAATAAGAATTTCTTAGGATTGTCAGTATTTATTTAGTGCTGAGCATTCCATAAAACATAATTACAGCTCAGAAAGTCCCTTTAAGTTTCCCACTTATAGATCCAGCTGTATACATGGCATTTCTTGTCTATCTTGTCATCAGATGAAATATGTCAAAATCAAACTCATCATCTGTGCCCTTCTCATCTCAAACCTCCAGGATTCCTAGAGTCCAATCTAGTTGTAACCTTGGCATTCCCTCTCTTTCAACCCCATATCAAGTCTTTCACCAAATTATGGATTTTTTACCTCCAAAGTGTATCACAAATCTCTCTGTCATCAACCATCTAAACTTTCACCAGCCTTTGTGTAGATAACTACAATGGCTCTGTGACTAATCTACTGGCATTGCCCACCCCCCACTATCTTCATCCTCCAATAAGGTACCAGAGGGGCCTTTTTAAATGCAAATATAATGACTATCACCCCTTGAACTACACATACCACTTACATGGATTACCATTAGCTTTGTTTAAAATAAAGACCAAAACTGCACCTGGTTTTTCGAAGCCCAGAGAGGTCAAACTCCTCCAGTCGCATCTCTTCTCGTGCCCGGACTCTTCCCTGGGCTTCAGCTGGCTGGCTCTCTTCAAGCTGCTCTAACTGGCCGGCTCTCTTCAAGCTGCTCTAACTGGCCATGCTCTCTCCTGTCCACCAAGCCCCTAAACACACATGCCCAAACTTTCCCTAGTTAACTCTTAGTGAACACTTAAAATATCAACTCAAGTGTCACTTCCTCAAATGAGCGATCCCTTCCCTCAGACTGAGTCAAATCCCCTTATAATATACGTATACGTGCATATATATTTGTATGCATAAATGTACTTCATTGCACTTAGAAGAGTTGTAAATTCACATTTATTTGTGTAATTATTGAAGTAATCACTAAGGAAGGGGCCCATCTAGTTTTGATGGTCCTTGTATTCCTAGTAAATACTACAATGCCTGCCTCAGAGTGGAAATGTAACTGAACACCCCTATCTTTTTTTTTCTCCTTTTTCTTTTTGTGGAGACAGTCTCACTCTGTCACCCATGCTGGAGTGCAGTGGCTCCATCATAGCTCACTGCAGCTTTGAACTCCTGCCTCAGACTCCAAGTAGCTGGGACTACGGATATGCTCCACCACACCCAACTATTTTTCTTATATTTTTAGAGAGGGGTCTATTGCCCAGGCTAATCTCTAACTCCTGGCCTCAAGTGATCTCCCTCCTCAGTCGCCTGAGTTGCTGGGACTACAAGCATGAGCTACTACCCTTGGCTCCTGGAAATTCCCATGTTCACCCCCATGTGAGCAAATGCATACATAGAGCACATGCAAACACACACTCATACCCACTCTCACATTCAGTGAAAAATACATATATACATACATATATAAAAGCTTACAAGCTATGAGGCCCCACGTTTTCCTTTGTGACCTCCCCAAATATATCATACTACTCTTTCTTCTATTTCTCTTTCCAGTCAGTGATTCAAGGGTGATTTGGGTAGTGCTACATTTACTTAGAAAGTAAGGCAGGTGTATTAGATTTCTTAAACCCCTTCAAAATAAATAAATGCCTGGGCATGCCTTTATATTACTACCTCTGACATGTGAAATCTCTTGATAATTTCAGGAATTTTAAAAGGCTTTACTTTATGGGGGTTTTATGCTATGCTGTTTGTGTACATTCTGGCATTAAGCAGTGATCTAAGATTCTACCATGTTGGAGAAAATAAAATAAAAAATCTTCTGAAGGTTGCCTATTCACATGGCCTGCATATGAAGATAAAGAAAATAAAGGAGAATAAAAATTAAAATAAGAATAAATATGTGAAATTGAAAGGATAATATAAAAGCCTATGTTACAAACTAAAGGTTCGTATTTTTAAGAATTGCATAAAGACTTCATACTAGGGCTAAAGTAGTTAAGGAAGACATCTACCATACTCACTGTGTTCTAGGTACTGTACTAATATATGTGCATAAATTCAAATTGCTGCCTTAAAATTGAGTTGGGTTAGCCTTAACTCATCTTTATTTAATGCTGCCTTGCATCAACTAGTTTAGAGGGGACTATGAGAAGCCTGGAACATCTTGTGACAGAAAGGAAAGAATTGCTCAAAAACTTACAGAGACACATCAGAATGACATAAGAGCTAGATTTAAGAGACTTCCTTTGGCCAAATTTGGGATCATTTGTACATAAGAAGTAATAATGGATGTAATGGATTAATGCATATTGAATAGGAAAAGAATCCATGAGCTCATACTGTGGTGAGTAGAAGGGAAAGCTCTGTTTCACTGAAGAATACAAGCTGATAATTAAGAGAAATGACAGAATTATAAAGTCATTGTTTTGCACCTACCATTGCCAGAATAATCAAAGGATGATTCATCATTGAGTGGTTAATGGGGATAGGATTTTCACACTCTGTCTATATGTCACCCACAGGTTGCTTGTGAATTGCAAAGGGGGAAAGTGCCTTTACAGGAAAGCATCTGACAGATACCCACTTAACCAAATGATCATACTTGACATCATCAACAGTGGTACAAACTGAAATCACATGCCTTTTGATATGATACAGGAAGAATGACACAAAATCACTTCTGAAGTATTCTGCCCAAAATGTTTCACCTAAGTCTAATCATGAGGAAACCAGACAATCCAAATTGGTAGATATTCTTCAACACAACAGACCTGAATTTCAAACAATCCTGGAAAATTATTAAGATTAAAGGAGCCTAGGAGACCTATCTGGTAGCTAATTGCAAGGCATCCATCAATCTTGATTAGGTTCTGGATGGAAAAAAAGCTATAAGGATAATATTGGGACAATTGAAAGAATGTGAATTTGGGCTGTAGATCATGTTATATTCATGTTAAATTTATTGATTGTGATAACCATATTGGAGTTATGTATAAGAGTGTGTCTTTGGAGAGATGATATATCTGGAATTATTTACAGGTGAAATTTCATGATCTCTGGCAACTCACTTTCAAATGGTTCAGCAAAAAATATATACTTTTTTAAGTGTGGGAAAGAGAGAAATGACACATATGGAAAATTGTTAACAATTGTTTAATTTAGATAAAGATTGCATAGCATTCATTATATTATTGCTAATTTTCTGTAGGTTAGGCATTTTTCAAAATAAAAATTAAGGAAACTATCCTATGAGTCTAAGCCAACTGTTCAAAGGCTGAAATAATTGTCATGTATTGAAGTGAACGAACATGTTTGAAAGTTGTTTAGTCAATTACTAAAATGTCCTCCCAAAAGTATCTAAATGCCTTCATTTAGCATTCTATAATAATTTCATAATTTATTTTTAAACACTGAAGAAATGGTGATCCTGAAAAGAATATATTTCAGGCAATGCAGCAGACAATACTTATTATAATAGTATCAGTAAATATTAAAGTTATCTTTTTTCCACTTTTCAGTTATATGTGAAAACTTTTCAATGTAAGAAATTTTAAAGGGAAATTCAGCATCTAAGGGAATGTTTTTTCTGCTTCCATATCTTTCATAAACATTGGTGCTCGTCTACAAAGCAACGTGTAAGATTACTGATGATTTTCCCTAAAATACCTGCAACCTAGCAGAATGCAGTATGCAGGGTAGAATGGATCAGGCCAGGGTCCCAGTGAGATCTGAGATCCAGTGTGATTCTCAACTCTACGTGGTTGGGAAAGCTGGCGAGCACTGTTAGTGCTTATGTATTAGAAGCAGATACTTAAAGCTCGATAACATAGAATTATAAATATCAACAACCAAAGCTCTCCCTTTAGTCAACAAAATTTATTGAGAGCCAGTTCTATGTGATGCACAAAGTAAATGAGGTTAAGTAAAAATATTTATAAAGTTTAGAAATAAAAATGTATTTCCTCAGAAAAAATTCAACTGCAAAAAAATATTTAAAATATTCCTACGATAACATTTAGGGCTCCTTAGAATATGAATTGTCACATAATCAGAGTGGATATGTGGAGTGGTGCTTTTTGGTATATGATAGTAATGATGAAAAGAACTTGTAGATCTTCTATCTTAATGTACGATATATCTTCTGTCTCAATGTACAATATAATAAACCAAAGATAAGAATATTGATAGTTATTTACCCTCATATTTCATATAGTAGTTCATAAATTATTATAAATAACAGCAAGAAGTTTCAGTTACTGAAAAATCAGAAAGAGACAGTGTCACTTGATAGAAGAAGAAGGTTGAGTTTCTGAATCTGAAAGAACTGGTGTCTTGATACTGCCAGCCTACACTGTCACAGGCTGAATTTCACTGTGATAGGATCTCCTGACTAAAAAAATTATAGTTCATGTTCAGCTTACATTAAGACAAATATTAGTAATCAGTGTGAATTTGATATTGTTTTAGTAAGGGGAAAGTAGTAACAAATGATTATGGAGAAGACTTCAAGACTTCTTTAAAAGTCTTGATTATCTTCAAATAAAGGTAACAATATCTTTGTTCTTTTTCCCCAATTCCCTTCCCCCATGATGCTATTCATATTTATATCAGTAGTAAGACAAAGAATACCAAAACTGCTGAGAGAATTTAACATCTTCTCTCAGGTGTTAAGCTGGGTAAAATTGAATTTAGTGATCTTATTAAACTTAATATATTTTTATTTCATACACTTAAAAAAGTTCCAAGACCATGAATAACAGAATTTAAAAGTTGTTTGAAGTTATAGCAATAGGAAAAGCAGACTTCCATATAAAATTTGACATTAGAAGAAAGCAGCTATGTGAACAATTTGTGTAGGTAATTATTAGCTGGAAGCTATTTGTACTGTATATTCAAGTTTATTGAATATACAAATATGATAATAAGACTTTGCACAAATGGAATCTTTTGATAATAAATCCATGTAAAAGATTGTGCCTTGGGGGATAATTCTAGATGTTATAAGTATATTTGAATTCCCTGCAAATAGCATGCAGACCTCTAGACCAAGAATGTAACTATTTTTCATTCATGATATTTAATAGGTCATTTTACCTAAAGCCTCAGAAAGGACAAGTAAAACAAACAGTGGAAAAATGTAGTTGTTCTATTTGTACATGTATTAAAACATCGCAACCACGGAAGAAATAGCAAAGTGGAACTCTGAAACCTATCACCAAAAGTGAGCTAAACTACACTCAAAATCGTAATTCTCATAAATAAATATCTAATCATTACCTGAGAAGTATTCCTATCATTCCACATTGGAGTTATTGATTTTTGCCTCTCTGATATCTACTGACCACCTTAGAAAGAGCACTTTCTCAGTAAAATAAAATATAGAAGAGCTGCATTCTCTTTATGAACCCCATACATTTATAACATTTCATGGAGCTGTACACTCCCCCCAAGTCAGTTTTACTGTATGTTAACAAAATAAAAATAAAATGTAGGATCCTTCAATTTCCCCTTCCTCATTTTAGATTTTGGTTACATTTTTATTTATGTCATATTTCATATTTTCATATTTAAATGAAATCAGTACTCAAAACCAGCCTTTTTACTACTCTTTTTCTCTCTGAGTTATTTTAGTTTATTTTGCGGATAGCTAGATTTCATGATCATGGAGTTTATCTATGAAGACTCACAGACTCTACTTTGTGAATTCTTTTGTGCCTAATCCATATCCCCCACTCCCACCCTTTCCCCTTGACTGGTACCTGTATCTCTAGCTCATAAACCATTTTCTGACTATTTTCCATTTTTGAAAGAGGCCAACGATGTGGAATGGCAGGAGGTGGGATATAGGGCAGTTTACTGCAGCTCCAGCATGGGTCTTGTCTAGAATAGCCTCTCTCACTACACTTCTTTTGCTTGCTGTGAAGTTGGAGACATTCAAAGCCCCTATCCGTATGTTGTGATTTAGTAGTCATGGCTTTCCTTCCGTTTTCTTCCACAGCACCCTCATCTGGGAGCCCACTTCATTGCTAATAAAAATGGTTGGTGGGTGTGTTAGTTTCTTCAGCCCCACATCCCCAGTCATTCTGAGTTTCAGTAGGGAAATGTACACTTTCCCTATAGCCTCCAATGCCCTGGATCTCACTGTTTCAATCTAAGGTTTGATGGATGGCCTTTTAAGACTATGATACTAGTTTTACAAAAATGTATATTCAGCTGAAGGTTTGAGACTGTATGTGTCAATTCTTATCCTCTTCTTGTTTCCCTCCAGATTTTACAGAACTTGGCAGGTATACTTTGTAGTTAGTGGTTTGAGTAGTGGTTATTTTCTTGTTTAATTGAAAACTGAGTACTTTTCTTATTTTTCATACTTTGTATTTTTTTATTATATTTCTGCTAACTTCTGTTAGCAGAAGTTTCAGAGTTTTAGTCACTATGATTTATTTATCACTATGCAATAAATATTTTATTTAAAGCATGTAATAAAATTACATATATTGAAAAATTAAAGGATAATAAAAAATAAACACCCAGGTATCCACTATCAAGCTAAAGAGAAAGAACTTTTCCAGTATCTTTGAAATGTCTTACTTTTGTCAGGAGAGATTAATTGCTGTGATCAACCCAGTATCTCAGGCACTTCATACAAGAAATATTTATTCCACATTCAAGTCACGATTTGATGAGGGTCAATAGAGAAATTCTGCTCCATGCAATCATTCAGGGATCCAGGTTAACTCCACTTAGAAGTAGCCTGCCTGTGAGCCCAGAAGGAAAAAGAACGGGGATTTAGGGGATATAAACCATTGTCTCAGCTACGGCTTCTATGTGCTTTTCTCATTCTCTCCCTCCAAGAAGAGGTAACCAACTACCTGAATTTTGTATTAATGATTCCCCTGTTTTGCATATGTACATATTTCATATTTTGTGCATACCTCAAACAAAATCTTGTTTAGGTTTGCCTGCCTTTGAGCCTTATAAAAATGGGCTCATACTATTGGTACAGATGACTCGGTTTGGTTTTATTTCTTCTTGTTTTAAAAGAATATTTTTTTTTAGGTTTTCAAAACAGTGTACTATATGTGTCCAGTGTACTATATATGTCCATTACATAAAGTTTTAAATCTATCATTCAAATCTTCTATTCTCTTGCTGATTTTTTCTAAATGTTGTGTCAAATACTGAAAGAAGTACATTAAAAATAAGCCAACTTGATAGGCTTATCCATTTCTTCATATAGTTCTATCAATTTTTGCCTTATATTTTTTGATGCTATGCTATTAAGTATATACCAGGCTATAATTGTAATATGTTTCCAGTAAATTTAACTTTTTATCAATGTAGTGACTTTTTCTATCTGCATATTGCTTTTAATTTTAACATCTGTCTGATTTTCTGTAGCTCTACCAGCTTTCAATACATTTGTATTTACTTCATTAAATTAGTAGTTCACTCTCAATTACTTTCAACTCTATTTTTATGTTTTAAGGTTGTCTTTTAGTCATAGTATCTGGTTGAAATTTTTCAAAATCCAATCTGACAGTGTTTGTTTATTAGGTACAGAGTTTTGTCTTTTCATTTTTATTGTGATTACAATTCTATTTGAGTTCATTTCCATTATCTTATTTTGTATTTTCTATTCTGTTTTCTCTGTATTTTTTCTTTGTTTCATTTCTATCCTTTTTGGTAGCCACAGAATATTTTATATACTATCTTCCCAAGAATTAATAATAAAATAACATTGGAATGCTTTCATTTTGATTACTCCCATCCTGACTTTTAGCCTATTGTTTTATTCCCACCAATTAGACAATATTGTTGTTTTAAATAGTAAATATTTGTTTAGATTTCCCTATATGTTTGCTATTTTTTGCATAGCATTTCTTTATCTACCTCTTTCTTTTTAAAAATATTTTATTTTAATAGATTTGGGAGGTACAAATGATGTTTTGTTACGTGGATGAATTGTATAGTGGAGAAAGTCTAGGCATTTAGTATACCCATCACTTGAATAGTGTACATTGTACACTATTGTAGGTAATTTTTCTTCCTGCAACCCCAACACGCTTCCCCTTCTGAGTCTCCAGTGTCCATTATATCACTTTGTATGACCAAGCACACCCATAGCTTAGCTCCCACTTAGAAGTGAGAACATGCAGTGTTTGGTTTTTTGTTCCTGGGTTACTTCACTTAGAATAATGGCCTCCAGTTCCATCCAAGTTGCTACAAAATACATTATTTCATTCCTTTTTATGGTTGAGTAGTATTCCATGGTATATGTACTATTAAACACAGTTTCTTTATCCAGTCATCAGCTGATGGCTACTTAGGTTGGTTCCATATTTTTGCAGTTGTGAATTGTGCTATGATAAAATGTGAGTGCAGATCTCTTTTTCATAAAATGATTTCTTTTCCTTTGGGTAGATCCCCGGTAGTGGGATTGCTATGTTGAATGGTAGGTCTACTTCCAGTTCTTTGAGAAATCTCCATACTGTTTTCTATAGAGATTGACCACTAATTTACATTCCCACCAACAACATAAAAGCATTCCCTTTTTACTGCATCCATGCCAACATCTATTGTTTTTTGACTTTTTAACAGTGAAAGTGGCCATTCTGACAGGGGTAAGGTTGTATCTCATTGCAGTTTTAATTTTCATTACCCTGGTGATTAGTTATGTTGAGCATTTTTTCATTTTTTTTTTTTTTTGCCATTTGTTTACTCTTCTTTTGAAAAATGTCTGTTCATGTATTTTGCCCATTTTTTAATGGTTTTCTTTTTCTTGCTAATTTGCTTGAGTTGTTTTTAGAATCTGGATATTAGTCATTTGTCAGATGTATAGCTTCTGAATATTTTCTCCCCTTCTATAGGTTGCCTATTTACTCTCTTGATTATTTCTTTGCTGTGCAGAAACTTTTTAATTTAATTAAGTCTCATTTATTTATTTTTGTTTTTGTTGTATTTGCTTTTGGGGTCTTAGTCATAAATTATTTACCTAGGCCTATGTTAAGGATAGTTTTTCCTAAGTTTTCTTCTGATATTTTTATGGTTTCAGGTCTTACATTTAAGTCTCTTCATCCATCTTGAGTTCATTTCTATATATGGTGAGAGATAGGGATCCAATTTCTTTCTTCTGCACGAGGCTATCCGATTTGCTCAGCACCATTTATTGCTTTCCCCATGTATGTTTTTGTCTGCTTTGTCAAAGTGACATCTGTTGGTTGTAGGTATTTGGCTTTATTTTGGGGTCCTCTATTCTGTTACATTGGTTGATGTGTCTACTGTTGTACCAGTACCATGCTGTTTTGGTACTATCACCTTGTAGTATAATTTGAAGTTGATCCACCTCTTATTCTAAATCTTGAAAGACAGCTTTGCTAAGTATGGAAATCTAGAGGAACAGTTATTGTCTTTCAGTGTCATAGCTTTTATTCCTCTGTTTGTCTTCCCCGGCTGCTACAGAGAAGTTAGCTATCAGTCTGATTGTCATTCCTTTGTAGATAATATGTCTTTTCTTTCTGGGTTTTTTATGATCTCTTTGTTCTTAATGTTGTGAGGTTTCATTTTAATGCAACAGGGTATGGGTTTCTTTTATTCTGCTTATATCTCTGATGATTTCTTAATATAAGTATTGATATTTTTCATCAGTTTTAGAACACTTCCAGCCATTATTGCTTATAGATTACTTCATTCCATGCTTTCTGGCTTTACCTTTTGGAACTCACATGAGATATATGCTGGACTTCTTGTTTCATTTTCATAACTCTTAATTTCTATTTTAAATTTTCCATATTTTTTCTTCATGCGATATTTTGGGCTATGTGTTTAGATCTGCTGGTGTACTATTTATCTTCTCGCTTTAGTGTTTAAATCATTTACTGAGTTCTTAGCTTCAATTTTTAAACCTTTTTATTTCTAGAAACTCTATTTGGTCTTCTTAAAAAATCTATCTGGCTAGTTTTGATTGTCTCTTTCTTTTTAGTCATACTTTAGACATCTCTCATAAACTTAAACGTGTTCAACATACGTATTTTGTGTTCTGTATATAATAAGTCAAATATTTAAGCCTTTGGAGGTATGATTTTCTCATTTATTGTTTCTGCTAACTGTTACTATTGATGGCTTATTTCTTCATTTACTCATTCATTCAGTGAATATTAATATTTATTGTCATCTACAAAGTGCCAGGCATTATTGTTCTGCGATCCTGGGAAACAATAAATAAGTAAAATAAACAAACAAATATGTAAATGGACAACATCCCATCCATACCTAAGCTTGGCTAATATTGCTCTGAACTACACTTAGGCCTTCTTCTTTTTTCTATGTACATTCTCTTCCTCTTAGATCTTATCTCTTTGCACAGCTTTAAATACTATCTACACGCTTACAATTTCTAAATTTATACTTTCAGCCTAGACGTCTCCTTTGAGGTTGTATTAGTTTTCTATTGCTGTGTAATAAATTACTGCAAATTTAGCAGCTTAAAATAAACATACATATATCATGTCAGTTTCTGTGATTCAGAAGTCTAAGAACGACTTAAGTGGACCCTCTGCTCAAGCTGTCACAAGGCTACAGTCAAGCTGTTGGCTGGGTTGCATTCTCATCTGAAACCCAGAATCAACTTCCAAGCCCATTGAGCTTGTGGGTAGGATTCAGTTTTTTTTGTAGCTATAAGACTGAGGGCCTCAGCCCCTAGAGGCTACCCATCTCCATAGGAAATTCAAAATGTAGCTTTTTGCTTCTTTAAGGTCAGTAGGAGAGCATTTATAACTTCATGGATGTCCTAGACCCTCTTTTAAAGTGCTGAACTGATTAGGTCAGGCCTACAAAGAATAATCTTCCTTTTCATTAATTCAAAGTTAACTTATTAAGGACATTAATTCTGCAGAATAGTTTTACCTTTTTCATATGCTTGTCATTAGAAGCAAATTATAGGTTTTGTTCACACTCAAGGGGAGGAGATTATGCAGGATCATGCCTGTTGGAGTTTATCTTAGAATTCGATCAGAGATCTTGTCTTGCATGTTCAACTCCCTACGTGATGCCTCTACTTGGTTTTCTCATAATTCAACATGATCACAACTGACCTCTTGAGGTTGTCTGTCAAAAATTTCCCCACATAATAAGTATAATCTCAAAAGTTAATTTCAAATTCTTTCACTTCTTTTTATTTCTACTGGCATTGCCCTGATCTAGGGCATCAGCATTATCTATATTTGTAGACTTCAATAGCCTCCTTCCTCATTAACTTCTTCATTTCTCAGTTCATTCTTTGTACAGCAACAAGAGTGATCTTAAAACATAGATCTAGTCTTTTCTCCCTTCTGATTATAAACATTCAATGCCTATCTGTTACCCTTTAGAATTGTACTCAAAGACCTTGACAGGCCTTTGCCTATCTTTCCAAGCTCATTTTAGACCATTTTCCTTTTATTCACTAAGCACCAGCCACATTGTCTTCTTTTAGTTCTTAGTATATGCTAAATTATTCTCTTCTTTCAGAGCATTTTCATATGTGATTCACTTTGTGAAGAACTCTCTCCCTTTACCACTGTAATTTTTCACACGATTGGATCTTTCCCATTCTTAAGATCTCAGTATAAACGTCATCTCCTTAAAGATACTTTCTCTGGACAAAATGTCCAAAGAAGGTCTTCTGGGCTCTCTACCAATATTCTCTACCTTGCCTCTTGATTTTAGCATTTATCACCCTCTGTAATTTTATGTTTAATTTGTTATAACTTGTTTCCTTGTTTTTCTCCTGCTCATTTTCGTATGCCAATACCTAAACAGTGCCTGTGTAATAATAGTTCTTCAAAATATATTTGATGAATGGTTAAAGTATTTCTGTTATCATCAGCGTGGGCTAAAGTAATTCAAAGAAGACTTTATGGGGACATCACCCTTGAGTTGTCCATTTGTAAGACGGAGAATCAGAAAGGAAGACAGTTCCATGACAGATGTAGGGAAGACCAAAAAGAAATTGTTGAATGTAGAGATGGGCATGGAGTTTTCAGGAATCAGAACACCAGAAAGGAGGCTTTATGTTAAGGAGAAGTAGAAAATTAAATTGCAGAAGTATAGTGCCCACCTTATGAAGAAGCTAGAAAGGCAGACAGAAGGGTTTCCTACTTTAAATAAAGGCCATGATGGCTTTCTAAGTGAAGGAGTTAAAAATAAGCCACTCTGGCAAATTGACTATGTTGAATTAAAAGCATTTGAAAAACAGCAAGTGCAAAAAGGTCACTGTAATCTTATTTCTGTTTCTTAAAGGCAGGAGATGAAATTTCCATGTAAAAGATGTCCTCCCTATACCAGAAGGAAATTATCATTACTATCAGGGAGTTGAGGCTGACAAACCTTGTTACACCGATCCTTATCCTCCCAGCCACTTCTCCACCCAGTTAACTACCCTAGCTCAAGCCCCTTTGCCTTGTCACATTTTTATAATTTACTACTCTGTGGCTAATTCAGTATATAAATGTTTACCTCAAATGGCATCTTTGGGTCTTCATTTTCTTATGAAGGCTCTTGTGCCATGTAAAACTTGCATTAAGTGTGTATGTTTTTCTCCTGTCAATCTGTCTTATGCCAATTTAATTATTAGGCCCACCGGGGGGAAAAAGCCCTAAAACAGTAGAGAGGTAAAATTTTGCCTCCCCTGCATAAGCAAAGGAAAAACATTTAAAAAATAATATTTAAGAAAGATGAATGAGGAGCCATTATCTGTGTTGAACTGAAGTGACTATCTAGAGATAGATCATCTACCCAGGAGTCTTTTTGTTCATTTAGTCAACAAATGCTTCTATTCCACTCACAATGTCTAAGGCACTGTGCTTAGTGTGGAGGATGTTGTGAACATCACTTCAAAGATGAGTCCTAAAGAACAAAACAAGGATTAGCTTGAGGTTGGTGGAAAATCTTCAAAAGAAAGGAGAGAAGTTCAGGTGTCCAGGAACTAAAGAGAAGGGCAATTATGGCTGGGCGCGGTGGCTCATGCCTGTAATCCTAGCACTCTGGGAGGCCGAGGCGCTCAAAGTCAGGAGTTCGAAACCAGCCTGAGCAAGAGCGAGACCTCGTCTCTGCTATAAATAGAAAGAAATTAATTGGCCAACTAAAAATATATCGAAAAAATTAGCCGGGCATGGTGGCGCATGCCTGTAGTCCCAGCTACTCGAGAGGCTGAGGCAGTAGGATCACTTGAGCCCAGGTGTTTGAGGTTGCTGTGAGCTAGGCTGACGCCACGGCACTCACTCTAGCCCGGGCAGCAGAATGAGACTCTATCTCAAGAAAAAAAAAAAAAAAAAAGAGAAGAGCAATTAGTTCATAAGAATTTAAATAGTTTAGCTTAGCTTGAGAGTAGAGTTTGAGACAGAGGTATGTGTGATAAAACTAACGAAGTGATCAACAGTTAGATCAGGAAGAGCCTTGTTTGTTATCATAAAACTTTTGGACCAATAAAGAAGTGTGAGAAATGGTGGAATATACAAATGGAAATGTCTAGTAGGCATTTAGAACTATAAGCCCAAGAGCAGATGAGTTTTTGGAACTGGAAACATAGGTGGAGGTTTCATGTTTGAGAAATGACATAATTTTAAAGGGGACTAAGCAGAGAAGAAAAAGAGTAAAACTCCAAGAAAGAATAAAGAGAAATGGGTAATATTGTTAAAGGTTAAACAAGCAACAATCACCACTATAGGAGCCAGAATAATGAGACCTTTCAGATTTGTTGACAGTTCAAATGTCACAAAGAGGTCAGGAACTTAGAGGATATATTTTGTGATGACAAGAAGGCAATAACTATAACCTTTAAAAAAAGAAGTTCTATGTGGTTATGGCACTTCACTGTGGATGTCCACTTTGGAAAGTACCTTAGATGTGGGTTAACGATGTAAAAGTATTTTTCAATGTTAAAAATAGAATGTTTTCTTAAGACAATAGCCCCTTGTATCTTACTTAGGTTATCATTTATTTAATCAGCTCTTTTGTAACTAATTAAAAATTAGCTTATTTTGAGAAAATTTTTATAAATTTTATAATTTTAGCATCACTTTATATAAGTTTTCTCAGCAGGAGACACTTATGTTTAGTGGAACTAGTAATTCAGGGACAGACAGACCTGAGTTTGGACTCTGGCTCTGCTAATTATGAGTATTTGGTCTTTACTTCCATCTCTATCTATATATTGCAACTTGATATTTTAGTTTTAGACTTTATTATTGACTTCCCACCATGATAGGATTTAATACTTTTTTCTTCATCATCCAGTTACACATATATGTCCTTGTCCTTCCTACCCTCCTATCCTTCCAATATAGTGATGTCATTTTGTTTAGATTCCATGCTTTCATTGTTATCACTATATAGATGTTATCCACAGCCTAGATAGGCAGTTTAATCTTTTTTTTTTTTTTTTTACTTTCCTGCATTTAATATTTTCTCTGAAGTTAAAAGCGTCTTTCTCTTTCATTTGCTTAAGGTTCTAAGATTTTATCACTGACCCAAGCAAACTCTTCATCATTGTCTAAATATCCCATATAAATGTTGAGACAAACCATCTCATCGATCAGTTTTATCTTTCTAAAACGTTTCCCCAGCCTCTGTCCTGCTCCAATTTGAAATGCTTGCCCTCTGAGCTTCTGTTATCCTTTCACAAGCAACCCCAAATTCCTCTTCTCTTTCGTTTTTGACCTACTGTTTTCTGTATCCCATTTCTTCCTCTGATCTCACTCCCTTGCTTTGTTTTAGAGAGGTAAATTTTTTTGAGAACTTGTCGGAAAATGCTTATTTTACACACACCCTTGATTGAGATTTTGATAGAATGTGGTAGCATTTAATAGAATTTTAAGCAAAAATTATTTTCCTTGACAATT
Organism: Lepilemur ruficaudatus; assembly: GCA_963574885.1. Classification (NCBI taxonomy): domain Eukaryota; kingdom Metazoa; phylum Chordata; class Mammalia; order Primates; family Lepilemuridae; genus Lepilemur; species Lepilemur ruficaudatus. Next base: position 11,389 of record CAUYRT010069150.1, on the reverse strand, counting down.
TTCAAAGCATTCTTGCTCTGTTGCCTTACTCTAGATTCCAGTGTTGCTGTTGACAAATTTGGCACCATTCTGGTTCTTGACCCTCTGCATGTGATCTGTTTGTTTCTCTCTGGCAGCATACAGAATCTTTTCTTTATTACTAGTTTTATGAATTGTCAAGACAATGCCCTTTGATGTGTTTACTTCTTATCCATTGTGCTAAGTACTCAGAGTGATCTCTTTAAGTCTGTAAACTCATATTATTTAATTCCCTGAAATTTTCCTGAATTATGTCATTAACGGTCTTCATTTTGTTTTCTCTGTCCTCACTGTCTGGGGCTCCTGTTTCAGATGTTGAGTCTCTTAAACGAATCTCATTTCCTGGCCTTTTTTTTTCTGTTCAATTTTTCATCTCTTTTCCTTTTGCTCTACTTTCTGAGAAATCACCTTAATCAACCCTCTAACCTATACGTTGTTATTCATTTGGTTATATTTTTCATTTGCAAGAACTTATTACTGCTGTCTGATTTCTCTCCTTTTTATTAATTATAGGGTCCTACATTTAATGGAACCAATATTTTCTTTTATCTTCTGAGGAGCTAAAGTAAGGCTTTTTTGACATCTCTCCCACCCCTACCCCCATTCTTCCTCTTGCTTCTTTTCTGGTATTGCCTTCTCTCTTGCCTTCCCTCTTCTGGGAACCTGGTGCATCTTTCCTGCATTTTATAGCAATAGAATCTTGTTTCTTGTTGGTATCTATGGAAAAACTTTGATTTCAACTTTCATATCATTTAAGTTAGTTATTACTCCTCTGTTTTCCATATTTCTAAAACTTTATGATTAACTCTCCTGTAATTATTTCCTCTTCCCTTATCTGTATTTTTATAACCATTTCTTTTCTGTCTTCTTTCTTTCATTTTCAAGAAATTTGAGGAGGGAATAGCACTCAATGCGTAAGTTCAGTCTGCCCCCATTTAACTAGAAATTCTCTTCATTGATTAATTAGCTAAATTAACTAAAATTAACCAGCATTAAAAGCATTGTTAATTATTCATAATGATATAGTATCCTGGAAGTTGCACAGTATGGTTTTTTTTACATGTTTTGTTGTATTTTCTGCTTGTTTTTTTTTTAATGTTAATTTTTAGTTATATATTATTCTTGCTTTGATTTCCAGGCATTATTCCAGGCTTCTCTATGTATCTGTATTTATTTCAGTAACTACCTTAGGCAGTTACTTTGAAATTTTAATATGAGCACTGTTTTTGTGGCGTGTTTTTTGAAAATGCCTCAAGAGCTTACTATATGATTGTTGTCAGTAGACACTTTTGCAGATTTAATTTATTTTTCTGTTTTAAACCAAGATTTCTGGATTAGCACCTTTGCTGATTTAGTCCATGCTATTTCTCTATTAAATGGTTGCAGCCTAACTACCTATGGGCTAGAATGTGAGACAAGGAAAGAGAGGGAACCTGTTGTAGAACTTAATAAATATTTGCATGTGATTGCTTGAAGCTAGCAATGAGTTCTTGGCTCACAAACTTTATCCATGAGAAACAAATCATATTTGTTTTAGAATATACACATACTTCTAGTGTTTATTATAGAGTTTTATGTTAGCCAGAGAATTTTACTGTTGTATGGAAAGCAGTATTTTTCTTTCTATAAAAGACATTTTATACTAACAACAGCACATCAGATGTCTAGACAGTATATAATGAAGGGAAAAAATCAGCCTTCCAAATAGGTACTGATTATCTGGCTAATCATTAACAGAAATAACTATCCAACATATCTAGCATAAGGAAGGCGGATCCTCTGTAAAATCAATAACTCGTCTACAAGGATTTTGTTGTTATGCTGATGAGCAGATGGGGAAATTTATAAATAATGTAATATATAAGTGACAACATATAAGCACATTTTATCTAGATAACAACCAACACCAATAGAATTTTTCTATGATTTATAGTCTCACCATAAAAATATTTATTTGAAAATATGTCTGGACAATTTGTTGAATGTAGAGCAATACCAAACTTTATGTCTCAATTATTTATCATAGGAATTTGTTGCATAGAAGTAGTCTAAACTATATGACTTTAATTAAGTGTGGATATTCCTATTTTAATTTAAAATTTACATTCCAAAACCAGTTTGACTCATTCTGTTTTGCATTGTAGCCAACATTCTAGTTTGAACTATTATTTACTCATAAGAAGTAGGTGGAGAGATCAAAATGACTTCTTAACATTCTGTTGCCTCTTAACTGCTGCTGGTTTTTGTTTACTTGTTTTTTGAGATCTTTTGAAAGTAGATATATTCCTATGAAGTCTTTAAAATTTTCTGTCTCTCTCTCTCTCCTGCATTGTTCCATGTTTGGATTGGCTCACTTTTTTCAGTCATAATGCCCCACCAAACTCACTAGATTTTATATATTGTCCTAGCTTTCCTGAAAAGCAACTAGCTTCCTTTGTTTAGTCAACATGAAAAATTTATGTCCTGTTATCATTGAAACAGAAAACAAAACATTAAATTATTTTCGCTTATTTACATGGTCGTGGCAAATTCCCTCAGTGTTTGCTTGTCTGGAAACTTAGATTTCAATTGTGAAACTTAGATTTTCAGGATACAGAATTCTAGGCTGGCAGTTGTCCTATTTAAGTCGACTGAAGATGGGGCCTGATCCCTTCTGGCTGGTAAGGTTTCCACTGAGAAGTCTGTAGCTAGCCTGATGAATTTTCCTTTGTATTAATGGGTCATTTGATGCTTTCATCTTGCTACTTGTGGAATATTCTCCTTCATTTTGATATTGGCCAGGTTGATTACTATGTGTCTTGGAGGTGATCTATTTACTGTGAACCTTCCCAGTGTTTGCTGCTCATCTTGTATCTGTATGTCTGAATTTCTGATGATACCAGGGAAGGTCTCCTCAGTAAATTCCTCAAATATGTTTTCCATGCTTTTAGTTCTTTCTTCTCTCTTATGGATGCCTATAAGGTGAATGTTAGTTGACTTCACATAGTCCCATATCTCTCTCAGTCATTGCTTGGACTTTTTTATACTCTTCTCTGCCTCTCTGAATGACTGGGTTATCTTGAGAGCCTTGTCTTCAAGCTCTGAGATTCTTTCTTCTCCTCAGCTTAGCCTGTTGTTAAAGCTTTCTGCTGTGTTTTGAAATTCCCTAAATGACTCTTTCATTTCTTTAAGTTCTATTATCTCCTTTCTTGTGTTATCTCTCTAGTGACTTTTTCATTTTTTGCACTGATTTCTTGAATTTTTTTTTTTTTTTGGCCTCTTTTTGTTGGTTTTCAACTTCGTCTTCAATTCCATTCATCTTATTTGCCATCCATATGCTGAATTCCATTTCTGTCATCTCGGCAATTTCCTTGCAGGTGGAGTCCACTACTGTAGCTCCATTTTATTCCCTGGGAGGTGTCAGATTACTTTGTTTTTTCATGTTGCAAGGGTTCTTTTGCTGGTTTCTTCTCATCTGGCTCCTCTCCTCCCAGCTCTGGGTGAATAGGATCTAAGGGCACCTGTTCTCCTTGGGGACTCTCTCAAACCAAGTCCAAGAGTGAGAGCGGCTCGGGGATGGGGGACGTCCCACGTGAACAGTTTGACCTCAGGGAGGTTCTGAGAGCCCAGAGGTAGTGGTGGGGACTCAGTAGTTTTGTCTTAGGGTCCAAAGACAACTCTAGAGTCTCAGGGGTGTAGTCACAGGCCTGGTTGGGGGGGCCCTGGGGCTACAGGAGTAGGTCCTCAGACTTGGGCACAATGAGAGCCTCAGAGCTGACTCTGGGGATATCAGGGGCAGAGCTGCCCATATGAGTGGCTGTTCCATCAGCATGGGGACTGCTGATGCTCAGCTGCACAGGCAGCAGTTTCTTTCAGCAGTCCAGGTTCCACATAGGAGGGCTGGAGCTGCTGGTTGACTAAGTTTCTCCCCCCTACACACATAGGACCCACTGAGGAGTTGCTCAAGGCTTCCCAAGTGGTGCTTGTGGTGTCTGGGGCTCTTCTTCTGTTCATCTTCCACATTGGGGAGGAGGCATGCTCAGCCCCCAGTCACAGGGCTGGACACAGGAGAGTGTCTGTTCCCTCCCCGGCCTAGCAGGGGCGATGCAAAGACTACAGCAGGAAGGCTGGGCCCAGAGCAGACCTGGTTTTGTGCACCAGAGTGATCAGGACACAAATTCTCCTCACAATTCCATGTTCGCTGCAGTGCTTGAGCTTGGGGGGCTGGAAAAGCTTCCAAGTACCTTGGAAGCCTGCTGATCACCAAAGGAGTGTGGGAGGGAGAGAGGGATCCCCTTTATGCCTTCACTGGGCTCTGAGCTTCTCTGAGTTTGATCCTCACTGATACTTTTTTACCCCTTTTCCTCTTCCTTCTCTGCTTTGCAGTTTTCCTTCGTGAGGTCCCTGGCAGGCTCCAGTACTTCTTCCTCTGAACTACACTTAGATGTGTTCTTTCTCCCCTCTCCTTTATCTGAAACCCTTCTTTCCCTCCAGGATGGTCCAGTAAATGACGTCTCTAGTCAGCCATCTTGCCCACAACCTTGTTGCTTATTTACATGGTACCCAAAGCACCACCTTATTATTTAAAGGTAAAGGGCATATCAGTAACATTTACATATACAACTGTCCTTCCCTACTACACATTACAGTAAAGCACATGCATTTTTTCTCTTCTGACTCTTCAAACTAATGGTAGGGATAATAAATTTGTCATCTTTTAACTCCTTTCCTCAAAATTCCTTGGTCCATATTGATTTTCTCTCAATACTTTTCATATTGACCAGTCATCTTTTCTGGCCTCATATTTTTTCATTTTTGGGGACCATATTTCATAATTAACCCTCATTCCTATTATTCTTTAAATCCTTTCCTCACACTTGTTGCTCATACTTATTAACATCTATTAAACCTTTGAATAAATCTGTTAATTGGCAAAAAATAAATAAATAAATGTTTATTTAATGCATACCATGTGATAATATCCTTTCTTGGTTTCTTAATGACATGTTCTTTATCATATATCTCCTACTTCACAATTCTCTCCTTTAAAATTTTTTTATATCTCATATTCCCTGTTATGTGGACTGAAGGAAACTCTGAAGGCTCTGACCTGTAGCCTGTTTTATTCTTCCATTTTATCTGTGGATGCGTTCAAGTTTAGTCATCATTTTTACAGTGCTGATTCTCAACACTGTTTGTCCATTTAATCATGCTTGGATTATTGTATTTGCTTCTGAGCCCAGCATTTAAAGAAAAGCATTAACAAACTCAAACGTGTCTGGAGAGGATGATTAAATTGATTGAATGCTCCTAAACCACGTCCCATAAGGAATGGCTGAAGGAATTGCATATATTTATTGTTTATCCTGGAGTAAAAAAGATTTAAGGTAGACAGGATAATTGTTTTCAATAATTGGAAAGTCTGTCATGTAAAGGCAAGAACAGATTTGTTATGAGTTGTTCTAGAAAAGTCCTACTAGAGCCAACCTGTGCCAGTTGTGAAGAGAGAGGTTCAGATTTCTCTAATGAAGATCAGGATTAAACCTTACTCATTTTGCCTTTTCCTGTGACGTCTAGCACAGGACCTTAGTCATATTTGGGCCTAATGGATGTTTATTGATTGAATTTAGTTGGCATGGATAGAGAGAATAGACCTCTCTAATAATAAAAATAGAGTGCCTTTTGAGGTAAAAGTATCCAGTCTTTCAGTAAATATAACACTTACTGATTACCTACAATGCAGCTGTCCTTGTGCTAGGCATCTGGGTTATAAAAATATTAACATCTTAATATCAGAGAGCATTTCTATGATCAAGGCATTCTTCTAAATATTTGTCACATATTAACTTATTTTGCAGTGACCTCAAATGGTAGGTACTTTTATTACCCCCAGTGTAGCTGTGAAGAAACTGAGGCACACAGGGGTTACATAGTGAGCTGTGCCACAAAGCTGGTATGTGGTCAAGCTGCGATTTGAACCCAGGCAGTGAGGTTCCAGAATCTGCATGCTCATCCACTGTGACAAACTGCCTCCAGGAAGGAAAGGCAAGAAGATGTACACAAATAAAAAGGACATAAAGATTTTTTGGTGGGAATATACTCTAGTCGAGTTCTCTGCTGGTGATTCATTGGCCAGTGACTATTCTGTTTGCCCAAATGCCTGTGATCTTCCTTATTTTCAGTCATTCTACACACTGTCTCCAAGTGATCTTCCCAAAATGCAAACCTGACCATTCCACTCCCTTTAGACCCTTCGTTGGTTCCCCGTTGTCCACACGGCCAATCTAATCAGCACAGTTTGGATGCCACGGCCCTCTGGTGTCTGTCTCCCCAAATACTTCTCACCTCCTCTCTACCTGAACCCTGAATGAGACTGCGTGGTTCAATGAGATTTCTTTCCTGGGAAGGAAACACGGTTATTGTGAGAATGAAACTAAATAATCAATACAAAATGCTTATAATAGCATCTAGAATGTAATAACTGCTCAAGGAATGTTAGCGTATTTATTTACATCTGTTTCTGATTGTCCTGCAAAAATTGCTATATCCAAAACATAGCTTATTCCTTAGTTCTCTCACTGTAGCTTAACACTGCTTTGTAATAGATTGAGGAATAAGGAAAATTTATTGGCTTACCTAACTAACAAATTCATAGACAGGGTTTGACCGGTCAGGGTCCAGTCAGAGATTTCCCTCTGTTTGTGGATTTCTGAGCTTTGCCTTCCTCTGGGCTGAGTTGTTTTTTAGGCTGACTTCCATCAAGACAGCCAGAGGGCTGCCAGCAACAGCAGGAACTACAGGCTTTCTTACTCCCATTCTCTAGGAGAGAAAATATCATTTCCCATAATCATCCAACTGAAGCTCTGAGCTTCATTCTCAGCAGGTCACCTGCAAAACAATCACTGTAGCCCAGGAAACCTGGGGTCATCTGGTACACAGAGAGGCAGAATGGATATTCCGGGAACAACACAGCCTCCACTTCAATATCCTTTAATTCCACTTCCGACTGTACCCTGCCCATTTCTATTGGTTACACCACAATTGATCCCCATCATGGACCGAAAGCCATCTTTTATTCAGCACTTCTTGGTTTACATTATTAATTACTACATTACTGAAACTTGATAATTTCATCTGACTTGCTAACTGCCTTCCCCAGTCCATGGTTATCTCTTATCTCATCTGACAATCCCTCACTGATAACACCCTCGAATCTTCTTAGATAGGACCACCCACGTTGCCATTTTCCTGTGCCACCACAGACAAATCCCAGGACTCCAAAAAAGTTCTCTTTAGTAAAATATAATTTGACTCCCTATCTATCTTGTATCTTATGTGTTACTTAGTGTGATTCTGGTGTGCCTCAACACTTGTGAGTGATGGGCTTGGTGATTCTTGACTCGCATGTAAATAAACGCATGCTATAAATTCTCGTGGCTGTGTTTGAACAAATGGAAAATAAAATATTTTTGTTTCACCCAAATTAACACTTTGAAATCCTTGAACACTTTGAAATCTTTAGAATGGGGGCCAAGCAACATGGAGTGATGGGATGAACAATTCACTTAGCAGTAATCTCTATGAGTGTTTTTTCCACTGATACAAACAAATGTTTGCAAGAGCCTTTGGTTTTAGTCTTTTGCAACCTTAAAAGATAGGCTATTGCTGCTTAAAAAGAAAGAAACTCTACACTGAACACTTGAATGTAAATATGAGTTTAACATTTTTTCTTCTAAAACAAAGAATATAAGGGCAAAGCCTTGTCTTGTTAAAAATTTTAATTATAATTATATCTTAATTACAACAGCTAAAAGTAGAAGATACCTGTTAAATAAATTATAGAGGAAATCAAAGCAACAAGATGTATAAGGAAGCACCTATAAATTAGTGTCTAGAAAAGGAATATGTTTTTGTGTTCTGTATGACAAAACACATTGAACAGTTGAGCTATTTCAAGAATAGACCATGGAATATAATACCTGAGAAACCATTTAAAAATATTTGAAAAAATCAGCATTATTTGACTCATTCATAGAAATTTCACCAGCTCTCTTCCTTCAAAATGATACTTTGTAATGGTATTGTCCTGTGTTAGTTTTCTTTGCTGCTATAACAAGTTATCATAGACATAGTGGCTTAAAACAAGACAGAGGTATTATCTGACAGTTCTGTAGGTCAGAAGTCTGACACGGGCTAAAATCACAATGTCAGCAGGATCGTGTTCCTTTCTGTGGCTCTGGGTAGGATCCGTTTCCATGTCTTTTTTAGCTTCTAGAGGCCACCTTCATTCCTTGGTTCAAGGTCTCCTTTCTCCATCTCCAAAACTAACAAAGGTGAGTCTAGTCCCTCTCACCTCACATCACTCTGACTTCGTCTTCTGCCTCCCTCTTCCACTTTTCAGGACTCTGTGATTGCATAGGATCTGCCCAGATAACCCAGAATAATCTCCCTGTGTAAAGGTCGGCTGATTAGTAATCTTCATCCCATCTGCAACCTTAGTTCTCTCTCCATTGCCATGTAACGTGGCATATTCACAGGCTCCAATGACTAGGAGGTGGACCTCGTGGGGGCCATTATTCTGCCTGCCACATGTACCATTGTCGAGTTCCTGGTCTTGACAATTGTACTGTGCTTATGGAACTGTTATTATTGGAGGAAGCCGGGTAAAGGGTACTTGGGGACTTTGTACTATTTTTACATCTTGTATGTGAGTCTAAAATTATTTAAACATAAAACTTTAAAAAAACATTCAGAGGATTAACTGAAAACATAAAGAAATGTTTACTGAATTTCAGGAATTCCTCAATAATAAAATGAATAAAACTAAGGTTATTTAACTTCTAAAATGGTAAAATAAGTAAATAAATAGAGGTCACATTCTTCATTTAATTAAAACAAACTTAGTCAATATTTACTGTTTTGTGGTTGCTACACATTTCATGAATACTAGCTCAGCTTCTTTCCCTTTAAATAAAACAATGTCCATAATTGAGCAAATATCATTAGACTACATACTACAGTTTAACTTAATTATGGTTGGAAGAAACAATATATTTTTTAAATGTTTATGTGCCCACCATGCCTATCAAATAAAAATCTAAAACCCTTAAGCCAGATTACTCAAGTGCTTTATAATACATTTCATACTGTTTTTATAGTTTTCTAAAAGACCATAACATTCTGTTTTATTTAATATTTTCTAAAGCTATCAGAAACATCAGGCAAATTTTATTGTCTTGTTTTTACAGATAAAGAAAATTAGGGCTGAAAAATTACATGAAGATTTCTGATCAAGAGGGAAAAGTGTATTTATATTTTAGCATTCTAGTCTGCTCCCCAAACAAACTAAAGGCAGATGAAATTTAGAAAGAAAAAACACAAGAAGACATAACTAAATTCAAAATCAGGAACAGAAGTGAACAAACAGAAATGGTGAAATGGGCTGAAATAGGATAGGCCTAGTAAGGCTTTACATATGGAAGTTCCTGCAATATCTATAAGTTTAACTCCTGAGTAGGAGCCAGGCTCATTTATGAACAGAGACTATGGTGGCAATGTCTACCTGAAGCTTCAGCATTAGAATGTAGTAGGCTTAGGGAAGCAGACAGACACAGACACAGGCCATGCCCGGGAAAACCAGCCAATCTCCAGGTACTATCACAATCTCTGATATTGGTACTATCACAATCTCTTGTTTGTGATAGTACCAATATCACTCTAAGTCAGTAACACCAATCAAATGTCATTATACTACATACTACAACAACTTTACCAGCCATGGTAAAGCTTAGCTCTGGATGGTAGTCCAAGGAGCAATTTGGAAGCAGCTGCAAAATTACTTGACAAGGAAGGAAAGGCACAAAGAGAGAGAGAGAAGAAAAGGAAAAGAAAAAAATGAAAGACCTTCCACTAAAATGAACTTAAACATAAGAATTCTGAGACCATAAATAAGTCTAATGCTAGGGAAGAGAGACAACTACAACCAAAATTTAATTTTTATACTGCAGTCTGACAATAACTTTGAAATGTATTTCAGATATGCAAAGAGATAGGAAAGGATAATTTCCAATAAAAGTATATAAAACTTGAAAAGCAGAGAAAGATGAAACTTGAACAAGTGAATATGGAATATGTACAATTAGAATATTAAAAAATACAGTACTGGAAAAAACACAACAGGCATAGTAAACACTAGTATAGATAAAGACACAGAGGAATCGGTATGTTGCAAACTAGTTCAAAGGGATTCATCCAGATTACAGTTTAAGAAAAAAAAAACATTTTTAATGAATGGCAGAGCAGTTAAAAACCATGTAAGATGTATTGAAAGGTCTCAAAATTTAGTAAGAGTTTCAGAAAAAGAAAATTTAAAAAAAGAAAGATGTTTTTAAAAATTTAAAATTCTGTTTAGCTAACAAAATCTATAGATTCAAAGAAAACAGAAGAAGAAACAGGTTGGATAATTTTAGGAAACTTTATCAGTCCAACAGAAGAAGGAGAAAGAAACCATTAAAAAGTAAACTAGAAACATAAATTATAATTTAAATTGTGAAATATTTAGACATGATTGTCAATGAAAATGCAACACATAAAAATGTGTAAGATGTCACTGAAATAGTTTTGGAGGATATTAGTGGCCTTATACAAATTTTGTTTTTCAAAAAGAAATATCTAAAATACGTGAATGAATGTTCAATTCAAAACCTTGGAGAACAGACATTCCAAAAGAAAAAAGTAGAAGAAAGTAATAAAAAGGAGACTATAAATCAATGAAATAAATAATAAAAAAATAGAAGTTACAGTGTACTTTTATATAAAATAGACAAATCTCTAGCAAGCATGATCAACGAAAATAAAAGATACAAATATACAGTATTAGGAATGAAAAGCTATACAAAAAAATCTTTAAAATCATAAGAAACTCCTATGGACAACTTTGTGCCTATAAATTTGAAAAGTAAAAGAAATGATAATTGTATAGACAATGTAATTTTCCAAAGCTGATTCAAGAAAAAGTAACAATGTGGTATTCGACCAGTAGAACAGAACAGTAACAGTCTGCGTAAATGGGTAAACACACAGACCCCGAAATTTGATCAATAACAAAATCAGCGTTAAAAATCAGTAGTAAAATAAAAAACTATTCAATAGAGTTGGATGATTGTTACCCGTGTGGAATGGATAACCTTGCAATGTACAAAGAGATTTAAGTATGAAAAGCAGAATGTTGCCACTTTTTTTTTTCTAATTGTAATTTTTTTTTTAATTGGGGGAAAACTACAAAGCATTTACAGTACAATGTTTACAGTCACAATTTGTAGTGAGCTGATTTCCCAAAATATATTACCACTCAAGTTGACTTATCTTGTTACATTCAAAAACCTACTCTGTC
>CAUYRT010069149.1:0-39240 GCA_963574885.1 Lepilemur ruficaudatus | reverse complement strand
CAGAAGGATCGCTTGAGCCCAGGAGTTTGAGGTTGCTGTGAGCTAGGCTGACGCCATGGCACTCTACAGCCTGGGCAACAGAGTGAGACTCTGTCTCAAAAAATAAAAAAAATAAAAAAAAATTAAACATAGAATTACCATATGGTCCAACCATTACATTTTGGGGTATATACCAAAAAGAATTGAAAGTAGGGACTCTAACAGATATTTGTCATTGTTTGGTCCACCGACGAGGTGGGCAGAGGTGACATGTCCCTTCTGGGACACAAAGTTTGACTGCAAGGCCCTCTGGAGCTCTCCCTCTTTGAGATGGGGGCTGTTCTTCCAGCCAGCACTGCATGAGGCCAGCCCCCATGAATCGCTCCCTTCCATGAGTCATATAGGACATAAATGACAGTGCATGCTGACAACGATCAGGGGCCCCTGCAGACTACATGGGACACAAAAAAATATCTGTTGTTTTAAGCCACTGAGATTTGGGGGTTGTTTTTTATTGTAGCAGCACCAAGACAATCCTGGCAGATACTCACATAAGTATCTGGATCTCTGAATTTTCTAGAAAAATACAAATCAGGCCACATGAGGCCCATGCTCCCACATGGGGAAAAGTGGCTGAGCTGAGTGGTAGCTTTATTTGGGACCAAATAAAGTGCCTCAGTCTCCATGCAGCCCATTTGCTCACTCGTGCTCACTCGAGCCCATGGCAGCATCAGTATTTGCTGCCGTCGCCTGGCTTCCCCTCAAGAGCCTTCCAGGACCTGGTCACTCTCCAAGTCTTGACACCGCTGAAGACTCTTGCTGCCCAGAGAGGCTCTGAAACTCAGTTATCTCGATGTACAGGGGACTCATGGTACCTGAAGACTGTTAGTTACCTTCCTAGGGATGTCTGTGTCCAACCCTCAGCAATTGAGCTTTGGGGGTATTGGGTGTGTACAGTGCATTTGTGGACTAACAAACCCTTAAGCTAAAGAAATGACACTCCACTAGTAGGATCCCAGCCATAATTTGGGCACAGGAGCCGTCTCCACATGGAGGTCTGACACACTCACAACCACCTACTCACTTCTATTTGCCGGACCAGGAAGACTTTATTCTAAGGGGGTCAGCACCTGGAGTAAGAGGACAGTGAGGCTCAGAGAAGGAAGATGACCTGACCAAGGTCACACAGCTAGTGAGGGAAGTATGTGAGGGGCCTGAAGCCGACACTCACATTCGCTCATGGGATCGTCTCTGTACAGGCTTCCCAGCAGGCTCCTGCTCCGCCCACACTTCTCAAACGTCAGCAGGTTTCCCCAGATCTTCAAAAGATGCTTAATCTTACCCCTTTCCAGAAGAAAAATAACTTCAGTACGCTGCCACCAAGTGGCTGCCTGTCCTGTTCAGCCACAAGTCCCACACCTTCCTTCCCACATGGGTGTTCACTCCACTATGGGGATCTCACTTCATTACACTTCCATCACACATTTCTGGAAGGAAAATAGGTTAGACCAAGAGTAACCACTGCTCTCAAAGTGCTTACCTCAGGAACATGGAAGAAATTGGGTCAGCCATCATAAATCTCCTTCAACTGAGGGCCATAGGTTATACATCACAGTGGCGCCGACACCTGCCTGGAGCAGAACTCCGCAACAAGCTCCTGCGAGGCAGAGTTGGAGCCTCCTTTTCCTGATGGGGAAAACAAGGCTCAGAGGAAATGACTGGACCAAAGGTGAACAGTGAGGTGGAGGCAAAGACCGGAACAAACCTTCTGCTTCCAAATCCAGTATTGCTCTTGCCTCTGGCCTGGTGAAGCTCCTCCTCCACACCTCTGGGAGGAATATTCAGGCATCAGGAATATTCTAGGGTGGTTTCCACCCTAGACTCTGCCAGGTATTGTAAGTACGAAGCCTGGAGCAAATTCTGGTGCTTCTCAGACTCTGGTGCCCTCCGAGCCTGGAGTTCATCTGTAACGTGCGGCAAGCACACCTCCATCTCCCCACCTGAGGGAGATGAAGGTTGGTTATGACTACTCAGTCACAACCCAGACTGTTCCACCAGAAAGTAGGTGCTCCCTCTGAATCACTAGGATTCCTGTCTGGAAACAGAATGAGCGTTTCCACTTCACTTGAAGAACTAAGCCTGAAGACTGGGGAAACTTTCCCACTCCTTCTTCTTCCTTCTTTGGAGATTAAATTATCCTTCTGTTTGCTTTGGAAGTGAGCATATCCAGTCTGAGAGGACAGTTTGCATGGAACCTGTGTTGGGAAAGGCCAAATGCCAGTCACCTGGGACTGTAAGGCCAGGGTGGCTTCCAGGCTGGCCAGGGCACTGAGCTCCTGCCCCCTCTTTCTCTCCCTCCTTCATTTCTTCCTCCCCTCCTCCCCTCCTTCTTTTTGATTATTGTTTTAAATGTGGCAAAATCAACATAACATTTATCATTTCAACCATTTCTAGGTGCACAGTTCACTGGCATTAAGTTCATTCACAATGTTGTGCAGCCACGGCCGCCACCTATTTCCATAGCTTTTTAAATATCCCAAACTGGAACTCTGTACTCACTAAGCCACCTCTTTCCAGTCCTCCCTCTGCCAGCCCCAGGTCACCACCATTCTACTCTCTTCCTCTTAATTTGCCTATTCTAAGCACTTCCTGTAAATAGAATCACACAACATGTGTCTTTTGTGTCTGGCTTATTCACTTAGCATAATGTCTTCAAGGTTCATCCATGTTGTAGCATGTGCCAGAATTCCATTCCTTTTTTATGGCTGAATAATATTCCACTGTATATCCATATTACACTTTATTTTTCCATGCATCTGTTGGTGGACACTTAGGTTCCTTCCACCTTTTGAATATTGTGAATAATGCTGCTCTGAATATTGATGTACAAGTATCTGTTTAAGTCCATGCTTTCAGTTCTTTTGGGGATATATCCAGAAGTGGAATTGCTGGGTTACATAATAATACTATGCTTAACTTTTTGAGGAACCACCATACTGTTTTCCACAGTGGCTTCACCATTTTACATTCCCAAGCAATGCCCAAGTGTTCCCATTTCTACACATCCTAGCCAACACTTGTTATCTTCCATTTTTAAAATAATGGGTATAAAGTGGTATCTCATCATGGTTGTGATTTGTATTTCCCTAATGTCTAATGGTGTTGAGCATAATTTCATGTGGTTTCTTTCTTGCCGTTTATATATTATTCAGACAAAATATCTATTCAATACTTTGGCCATTTTTGAATTGGGTTGTTTGATTTCTATTGTTGAGTGGTAGGATTTCTTTATATATTTTGGATGCTAATCCCTTATTAGGTAAATGATTTATAAATATTTTCTTCCATTAAGTGGATTGTCATTTCATTCTCTTGATAGCTGTACCGTTTGATGCACAAATGTTTTTAATTTTTATGTAGTCTAATCTGTGTTTTATTTTGTTGCCTGTGGTTTTGGTGTCATATTGAAAAAATCATTATCAAATCCAACATCATGAAGATTATCTCCTATGTTTCCTTCCGAGAGTTTTACAATTTTAGCTCTTAAGTTTATATGTTCTACCCATTTTGAGCTAATTTTTATATAGATATAAGGGTCCAACTTTATTCCTTTGTATGAAGATACCCAGTTTCCCAATACCATTTGTTGAAAAGACTGTCCTTTTCCCATTGAATGGTCTTGGCACCCCTGTGAAAAATCAATTGACCATGTATACAAGGGTTTATTTCTGGGCTCTCTGTTGTATTTCCTTGGTCTATATGTCTGTCTTTATGCCAGACTACACTGTTTTGATTACTGTAGCTTTGTAGTAAGTTTTGAAATCAGGAAGTGTTAGTCCTATAATTTTGTTCTTTTTCAAGATTATTTTGCTTATTTGGATTCCCTTGAGATTCCATGTGAATTTTAGGGTGGGTTTTTCTATTTCTACAAAAAATTCCAGTAGGGATTGCATAGAATCAGTAGATCATGTTTGGTAATACCCGACATCGTGATAATATTAAGCCTTCAAATCTATGAACACAGGATGTCTTTCAATTTATGTCATCTTTAATTTCTTTCAGAACTGTTTTATAGTTTTCAGAGTATTTCATGACTGTCTTAAATTTATTCTTAAGTATTTTATTCTTTCTGATGCTATTGTAAATAAAATTGTTTTCTTAATTTCCTTTTCATTGTTAGTATGTAGAAATGCAACTAATTCTGGCATGTTGATTTTGTACCATAGAACTTTGTAGAATTTGTTTATTAGCTCTGACGGTTTTTTGTTTTTTTATTTTACCTTATTTTTGGTGTAAAGTCTTGAGCATTTCTATATATAAGATCATGTTGCCTTTGAACAAAGATAATTTTACTTCTTCCTTTCCAATTTGGATGCCTTTTATTTCTTTTTCTTGCCTAATTGTTCTGGCTAGGACTTCTAACACTATGATGAATAGAAGCAGTGAAAGTGAGCATCTTTGTCTTGTTTCTGATGTTAGGGAAGAAGTTTTCAGTCTTTCATTTTTGAGTATAATGTTAGCTGTCAGGTTTTCATATATGGCTTTTTATCATATTGAGGAAGTTCCATTGTATTCCTACTTTATTGAGTTTTTTAATCATAAAAGAGTATTGGATTTTTCTGCAACTGAGATGATTATATATATCTTTTTTCCCTTCAGTCTATTAATGTGGTATATTTCCTTGTTTGATTTTCATATGTTTAACCACCCTTGCATTCCTGGGATTAATCTCACCTGGTCATGGATGTAATTCTTTTAATGTGCTGATGGATTTGGTTTGCTAGTATTTTGTTGAGGGTTTTTACATTGATATTTATAAAAGATATTGGTCTGTAGTTTTCTTTCCTTGTACTGTCTTTGTCTGGCATTGATATTAGGATAATACTGGCTTCATAGAATGAGTAGGAAGTATTCCCTTCTCTTCAACTTTTGGAAGAGTTTGAGAAGGATTGATGTTAATTTTTCTTTAAATGTTTGGTAGAATTCAACAGTTAAGCCTGGGTTTTTATTCATTGACAGGTTGTGAATTACTGACTTAATCTCCTTACTAGTTAGGTTAGAGGTCTATTCATATTTTCTATTTCTTCATGATTCCATTGGGTACATTATGTGTTTCTAGAAACTTGTCCGTTTCTTTTAGGTTACTTACTGTGTTGGGGTACAATTATTCATAGTATTCTCTTATAATCTTTTTTATTTCTGTAAAATAAGTTGTATTGTCCTCACTTTCAGTTTTGATTTTAGTAATTTTCATCTTAACTCCTATTTTCTTTGTCAGTCTAGCTAAAGGTTTTTCAATTTTATTGATCTTTTAAGAGAACTTTTGGGTTTACAGTTTTCAATAGTTTTTGTATTCTCCATTTTATTTGTTTCTGCCTAAATTTTTATGATTTTTTTCCATCTGCTAGCTTTAGGTTTAATTTGCCCTTCTTTTTCTAATTTCTTAAAGTATAGATTATTGATTTGAAATAATTTTTCAGAAATGTATGTGCTTACTGCATATGATGTTTTCCTCTTAGCATAGCTTTTTCTATGTCCCCGAAGTTTTGGTATGTTATGTTTTCATTTTCATTAATCTCAAAGCATTTTCTCATTTTTTTTATTTCTTCTGTGATTCATTGGTTTGTTTAGAAGTGTGTTGTTTAATTTACATGTTTTTGTGAATTTTCCAGTTTTCCTTTTGTTAATGATATATAGTTTCATTCGTTATGATCAGAAAAGATGCTTGGTATGACTTTAATTTTTAAAAAAAGACATTAAGATTTGTTTTGTGGCCTAACATATGCTTTATCCTGGAGAATGTTCCATGTGTACTGGAGAAGAACATGTATTCTTCTGTTGTTGGGTAGACTGTTCTATATATATCTTTCAGTTCTAATTGTTTTTTTAGTGTTATTTAAGTCCTCTATTTTCTTACTGATCTTCCTGGTTGTCCTATCCATTATGGAAAGTCAGACATTGAAATCTCCAACTATTATTGTAGAGTTGTCTATTTCTCCTTTTAATTCTGTCAATGTTTGCTTCATGTATTTTGAGACTTGGTCATTTGGTGCATAAATGTTTATAATTGTTATATATTCTTGATGAATTGATCCTTTTATCAATATATAATGTCCCTCTCAGTCTCTTTTAACAGTTTGTGACTTACAGTCCCTTGGTGTGATATTAGTATAGCTATCTCCACTCTCTTTTGGTTACTATTTGCATGGAATATTCTTTCATTCTACCAGTTTTGATCTATTTTAGTTATTAGATCTAGAGTGAGATTTTATATAATTGGATCATTTTTTATTTATTCTGTCAATCTGCCTTTTGATTGGAGAGTTTAATCTATTTACATTTAAGTAATTACCAATGAGGAAGAGCTTACCGTTGTCATTTTGCTAGTTGTTTTCTGTATATCTTATAGCTTTTTTTCTGTATATCTTATAGCTTTTTGTCTCTCATGCCCTCATTATTGCCTTCTTTATGTTTAGTTGAATTTTTTACAGAAAAATATTTTTATTCCATTTTAATTTCATTTTCTTTTGTGTATAGATATTTTCTTTGTGGTTACTCTGGGGCTTGCATTTAACATTCTAAAGTTATGACAATCTACTTCAAATTGGTGCCAACTTAACTTCCATATTATACAAACCTGTGCTTCCATACAACTTTGCCCTTTTAGGTTATTGATGTCACAAATTACATCTTTACACATTGTGTGCTCAGTAATATAGATTTATATCTTTTTATTCATTTTCCCTTCAAATCACGTAGAAGATAAAGAGCAGAGTTACAAACCAAAATGCAGATAAAACTGGCTTTTATATTTTCTCATGTATTTACCTTTATCAGAGATCTTTCTTTATGCTTCAAGTTATATTTGGCATCTCTTCATTTCAAACTAAGGATTACCTTTAGCATTTCTTACAGGGCATGTCTAGTGGACACAAACTTCTCCAGCTTTTATTTACCTGGGAATGTCTTAATTTCTCCCACATTTGTAAGAATCATTTTTGCTGATTGCAGAATTCTTTGTTGACAGTTTTTTTTCCTACTCAGCACTTTAAAAATATCATCACACTGCCTTCTGGCCTCCAAGGTTTGTGATGAGAAATCAGTTGATAATTTTATTATGGTTTCCTTGTAACATGTTATATTGCACTTCCCTTGCTGCTTTGAAGATTTTCTCTTTGTCTTTGGTTTTCAGTGGTTTAATTATGTGTCTTGGTGTGGATGTCTTTGAGTTTTCCTATTTGGAATCCCCACAGTGTATATGTTAATCTGCTTGATAGTGTCTCACAAGTCCCTTAGCTTTTTTCATTGTTTTTTTCTTTCGGTTCTTCAGACTCAATAATTTCAGTTGCTCTATCTTCAAGTTAACTGATTTTTTTTTTGTTCTGCCTGATCAAATCTACTGTTTAATCTTCCAGGAAATTTTTCAAATTTCAGTTATTGTACTTTCCATGATTTCTGTTTGGTTCCTTTTTATAATTTCTCTTTATTGATATTATCATTTTGTTTTTATATCTGTTTCCTGATTTACTTTAGTCCTTTGTATCTATTTTCCCTTTAGCCCTTTCAGCATTTTTAAGACAGTCATTTTTAAATGTTTGTTTAATAAATCCAATTCCATGGATGGCTTCTGTTGACTTATTTTGTTCCTTCACATGGGCTATATTTTCCTGTTTCTTTGTACACTTTGTGATTTCTTTTTCTTTTCTTTTCTTTCTTTCTTTTTTTTTTTTTTTGGTTAAAAAAATGGACTTTTGACTACTATAATGTGCTAACTTTGGAAATCAGATTCTTTCTTTTCTCCAGGGTTTCCTATTTCTTTTTTTAAATTGATGGCTGTAATAGTTTGTTGTTTTGATACTTTTACAAACTGTATTGCCAAAGACTATTCCTTGTCATGTGTGATCACTGAAGTCTCTGTTTCTTTAGCTCATGTTCATTTAATGTTTTGACAGAGATTTACTCTGTTGTCAGAAACTAGACACACACGCATACACACACACATGAGAAATAAAACAACAGTAAGAAAATCTCACTTTTACTCTTTTGTAGTTTGGCTCTGTGCTAGAGCACTCCAACAGTTAAGAAGGCTTGCACTAAACCTAGGGCCAGCCCAGTGTGAAAAATTCAGGTCTTCTCAAGTCTTTTCTGGACATATGTTTTTTTCTGGGCATGTACATGGCTTTCTAAGTTCCCCCATAAACATGACCATTTTTGAATGCCCTGATATCCCAAAGAAGCTTACCCCAGCTTCTCCTCTGTGCCTTAGGCAGTCTGTTTTATATCTTGACCCATAATCTCTCACCCCAGGCATCTGTGGGTCTTTGGTCTGCCTTGCAGTTTTTACAAGCAACACCTGCAGCTTTTCCCACCTGAGTTTTGAGTCAGGTGAGTCAAACCAGCTCCTTGTGGTGGTATCCTTCAGGCATCCTCCAGATAGTTAGAACACAAACACACAATAATTTGTGAATAAAAGCTGGTCTTCTCCCTCTAGTTCAATGGTCCCAAGTTGGGTCCACAAGCTGCCACCACCTCAAGTCCAGGACTAATGCAGCACCTGGGAGGGGATAGAAAAAAATGAGAAAAACTACCCCAAAACTTTTTTGCTTTTTTGAAGATGGGTTTTTCTTATTGGGCATTAGCTTGATTGCTATACACCCTTGACTGCTTTCCAGAGTTCTGACAAAGTTGTTTCTGACAGTTGCTGCTTGTTTTTGGTTGTTGTTTTGGCTTTTGGTGTTTCTGTGGGGACACAGGAGCTTGGAGTTTCCCAGTTCGCCATTTTGCTGATGATACTCCTGAGCAGCCTTTCTTGATACTCTCCTGACTGTGAGAGATAGCATGTGGCCCAGAAAGGGGCCTTTGAGCCACACAGGGGTAGCAGAGTGTGACAGGCCTTGTGTATAGCATGTGCATTTTGTCGCCATGGGAACTCTAGGGGATGGGTATTGTAGCCCCTCATTGAGGGCAAGTCCAAGTGGTGTCTGTGCTTGTTAGGAGGGTGAATGTGAGAAGCAATACTGTGCTCGATCAGTAATGTCCGCTTAGGAATTGTGTGGGAAGGAGGCACATGTATTGTACATTTGTCATAAGTGTTCTATGACCAATTTGGATCATTTTACATGTGGGGAAATTGAAACTCAGAGATATTCACACAACCGGTCCCTGGCAGAATCAGGCTTTGAACCAAGAATCCAGTGCTTGATGATCCTGTACAAGCACATCTCATTTTATTATGAGGTGTGTTTATTACAAGCTGTTTATGAGGTGCTTTGTTGCACCTCACTGATACTGAGTTTTTCACAAATTGAAGGTTTGTGGAACCCTGCCTTGAGCAAATCTATTGGCACCATTTCTCCAACAGCGTACGCTCCTTTCATGTCTCTGTCAGAATTTTTTAGCAATAAAATATTTTTAAATTAAGGCATACACTTTTTTTAGATATAATGTTATTGCATACTTAACTGACTACAGTATAGTGTAAGCATAACTTTTATGTGCACTGGGAAACCAAAAAAACTTGTGTGACTCGATTTATTGCAGTGGTCTAGAACCAAACCTGCCATATCCCCAATGTATGCTTATATTTGGAATATCTGTTTCTGTACAGAAAACCACCTCAAAACCTTTTGGCTCAAAATAACAATAACATTATTATTATCACAGATTCTGTGGGTCAGAAATTGGAACAGGACACAGTGGGAACAGCTAGTCTCTGTTCTATAGTATTTGGTTCTTCTGCTGGTAAGACCAAAGTGTTCTGTGTGATTCTAGCAGCTAGGGGCTAGGATCGCTGGGCAGGAGGTTGGATGGCATTTTTCCTGTATCATCGGGGCTGGGATGGGTGAGGCACAGGCTAGCTGGAACTGTTGACTGGAGTGCCTACACATGGCTCTCTGTGTGGCTTGGGCTTCCTCACAGCAATGGCAGCCCCAGAGCAGTGGGACTTCTTACATAGTAGGCACTCCAAGGGTTTGGTGTTCCAGTGAGGAAGGCGAGAGCTTCACAGCCTTTTGTGACCTGGCCTTGGAAGTCACACAGTGTCTTCCTTGTCCCTTCTCCTTGGTCAAAGTAGCCACAGCCCACTCAAAGAGGGCACACAGATCCACCTCTTGACGGGGATTGTTAAATAGTTGACAGTTACAATTAAAAACTGCTACATCTTTCTTTGAAGTTGTGTTCTTTGCACTGGTACCAGCTTCCTGATGGGCTTGCCCAGCTGCCAGAGATGAAAACGTGCAGCAGCTCCCATTTCCAAGCTTCGGGGAACACCAGAAGGGTAAGGACAGTGGCAGGGACTGCTCTGCCAAATTTGGGCAACACTTTTCTAAAAGACATCACAGAATTTGTGGCCTTGAGCTGGTGGTCGGGAAGCACTTCTGAGCAAACCATGACTGCAGGGGGAATAAAGAGATGGAACTCTTGGTTATTAAGTGCTTATTATGTGCCAAACACCTGTATCCAGCTCTGGAGGGAAGTGTGGCAGTGTAATGGGGACAAAACAGAGTCTGGGGCACAGGGAATGCTTATTACTGGTAGTAATATCATTATTACTTCGTATTTCTCAGAGAGGGCTTTGTGGATCACTGCCCTCCAGATGAGTCTGAAGAGAGACGACAGAGGATGTGGTCCAGTCAGCATGGGGAGTGCTGTGTTCTGGACACCCCACTGTGGGTTAAAGTCATATTCCATGTCTCATGGCCAGCTGCTGCAATAAACAACTCCAGTTTTTTCTGACTTCCCTCTGGGCCTCAATTTCCCTGGCTGGTCCTGAGATGGCCCTGTGGCTCTGGCTGCCTATGACCAGGGTTGGGACTTCAGACCAGCAGGGCTGCTGGGAGGGGAGCCAGTCCTGCCCTCTCTGCCGCTTCACCTCTTTGGGGCTTGCTTTCCTCTTCTAAGTGTTGGGGGGATTTGGGGGTTCCATGTGCTTTCCAGTCAGAAACCACACACTGCTGCCTCTCCCACAGGCCCCATCAACCTCCGGGAACAGCACTGGGTAGCATTTTGGAGGTTCTCTGTCTCTGTCTCTCTGGACAAGGCTTGCTGGGAAGTCTTAGAATCCAGCCAGGCTGTAGCTGCCGCAGGTCCGAAATGCGATACAATCACAGATGAAAACCACCTGCCTACACCCGACGGACAGAAAATGACAGAGGCCAGAACATGGGCCATGCTCATGGCCCTCACCCCTGCCTGGCTGCCCTCAGCCTAGGCCTCCTGCATCTGAAAGAAATCGGGCCATAGGGTGATGGCTTGGGCTTAGGCTGGGACAGAACATGAATGTCTGCACCTCTTGTGGCCTCTGGGATCGTGCAGGAGGCTGCCTGGAGTGGCAAAATCCCTGCCCTGGGCTGGGGAGCTAGCTCAGCCATGGGCTTGCCGCATGAGCTCCTCAACTGGCTGCCCTGCTCTGGCTTCAGTCGGTGGAACCACTCCTCAAAGGGCCCTGTCTGTATCCTGCTTCAGGTTCAGTAGCAGGGGACCCTAGGCCCCCTCCTTGTGGCGCCTCGTGTTCTATCATCTGTCATCTATCAATCAAAATTTATCTATCATCTATCAAAATATTTATGTATTATCTGTCATCTGTCCATATCTACCATCTATCCACACATCTATCCATCATTTCTGTATCTCTCTCTCTCTCTCTCTCTGATAATGACCCAGACTCATCCCAGTACTCTAATTCACCAGGTCTGGGGTGGGGCCTGCTATCTGCTTTGTTTGTTGCCTAAAATTCCCAGGTGACTTCCCGTCCAGGCCAGGTGGAGAGGAGCAATGCAACTCTTCACGACTCCCAGGAGGCTGCTCCTCTGGTTAAGCCGAGACTTCTCTCTGTTTAAAGACAGAGGCACAGACCTCTTCTCACAGGAAGGCTCCTGCCCAAGGGTGTGGTTTAGTGACATCCAGCAGCTGGCCCAGATAGACCTGGATTCCTCTTGCAGTTGTCTCTGTTTTCTTGTTTTCTGGCTACACAGCTCTGCCTGGAGGGGCAGAACACGGGACAGCTCAGGCCTGGGCCACCTACAGTCGGCTCTGGGCACTGCCTGCACATCCCCTCGGACTATGGCCTTTCACATCACTGTGCCTTCACCCTGCTACCCCTCCTGCCTGGCAGGATGCTTCCCCAGGGCCACTCTACCCATCACTGCCTCATCTGCGAAGCTGCTTCTGGTCCCCAGTGTGTAGGGGGTGGGGGAAAGGCTCATAGTCTGGGTTTGTGGATGGGCTGATGCCACTGGCGACAATGTGTACGCCTGTGGGCACGGCTGTGTGTGTGGCGTGTGTGTATGCACGGGCTCACAAATGTGCATTGTTTTGGGTCATGGGTCAGAACTCCATCATATTCTCACAGGGGTCTGGGATTCCCCAAGAGTCCAGATCCCATCTCTGCCAGGGCTCAGAGTATCCCTTGTCCCTCCTCCCGAGGGCTCACACCACAGCCAGCTTTGACCTTGACAGGTAGCTCTCACAATGTCCATTCCTGATTTGTTTTCTTTAATGGGTCTGAGATGTTAGAGGCTCAGGAAGAGTGATTGGTTCTTGCCCATCACTGTCTCCATGGTGGCCCTGAGTGACAGAACCTGAGCCTGCCTGTTTAAGCAGATACTGGACTCCAGTGGGTCCTGTGTGAAATAGTCCCAGGCTTCAGGTGTGGCTAGATACAAGTGTCCAAGTGATCTCACAGGATCCTGAGTCCCTCCCCATTTCTGAGACTCCAATCTCAGACAGGCCTGCCCTTATGGTCTCAGACACTGGCCCTGCACACAACCCTGAGACCCTGTGCCAACCTCCCCAGCAGCGGGAACACTTCTGAGCCAATCACAGAGGCAGGGATGGGGGCACACTGTGCTGATTGGCTAGGCCTGGTCACATGCTGCAGACTGGAAGTGGAGCCCCAGCCTTGCCCCATGGACCGAGGAGGGACCGGGAGGAAGAGGGCTCCCCAAAGGCCAATAAGGGAAGGGTTGCAAGAGGCCTGAGTAGATGTGGGGAGGCCAAGACCAAATGTTGACAACCACCAACAACAACCACAGTTGAGGAAGGACATAAGGGACTGTTGAGCTCCAGGCTTGAAATCCAGTTGTGATGGTTAATTTTATGTGTCAACTTGTCTGCGCCACAGGGTGACTGGACGTCTGGTTAAGCATCATTTCTGCGTGTGTGTTTCTGGATGAGATCAGCTTTGAATTGGTGGAGTGATCGAACCTGCTTTCCTGGGTCTCTAGCTCGCAGATGTCAGGTTGCAGGACTTCTCTTTCTCAGTGATAGGTGTATCTCTCTTGGTTCTGTTTCTCGGAGAACCCTAACACCCCAGCGCCTCTCACACATTACCTCTGTCACCTGAGCCTGCAGGAAAACAAGGGCCTTACCGCCCCCTACCCACAGACGGCGACTTTGACATGCAGGGAGGAGCCTGTCCTTCCTTAGGCAGGCAGCTCCAAAGTCATGCAGACAGGACTGACACCCTGTGCTCTCTAACTCGACAGTAAGGTACTCTTACTGCCCCAGAGCCCAACCCACTCCTGTTGAATGAATAATGGAAATGAGCCACGAGGTCAATGAGGTCACTTTCTGGCAGTTTCCAGGAAGAGGTCTTCCCATACACCTTCTTTGGTGGCAACTTCCCAGCTCCCCTGGCTATTCCATTCTCAGGGCGACGGTCCAGAACGCCGGCACCTCAGCAGTCCATGTTCCCAGGGACCCAGGCTTTGCAGAATAGTCCCGGCGGGTGATTGGGTCAAACCTCTGTTGGAGGCGACCGGGAAGCCTGTAGTCCAGGAGCTGCCGGGCGGGGGTGTCGCGGACCCCAGAGCGTCCCCCCGCCGGGTAACCAGCGCCCAACTCTTCCCCTCCGGACGTGCTCTTGGCAACTTCCTCGGCAGCCCGAGGCAACCGCGCAGGCAGAGGCAGAGCAGGGCTTTCTGAATGCGCTGAGTGCCCTCTCCTCTGGGAACGTGAAGCCTGCCTGTCAGCCCAGATGCCCTCGAAGTCCGTTCGTCCCGGGTTTGTGAGCGTCGCGCCCTCTCAGGCACAGCAGAGGCCTTTGCAGAGGAGGTTCCGCCGCATTCCGGGGAGGACTGGCAGGTTTTGAGATAACGCCTCACAGTTTCCAGTTGGAGCCTGTGGGATGTGGGGTCGGGGACTGGTGCTGTAGAGGGGCTCGCCAGGTGGTTGGGACAAAGCGAAGAGTTTCCAGAGTTGGGTGTGGTCTCCGCTGCCACGGGGTGGGATGGCCTGAGTGGTGAGTGGGAAGCATCATGTTGTTACGTTGTTGAAAATTTTAAATTAGATATTTTATTTTGAGATAATTGTAAATTTCCATGCATTTGTGAGAAAAGATACGGAGAGATCCGTGTACCTTTTACCTCATTTCTCCCAACAGTAAAGTCTTGAAAAGCTGTAGTGCAATGTCGCAGCCCGGATGTCCATAGCGATAGGGTCCAGATGCACCGCAGTACCATCACCCAAGGACCCCTCGTGTTAAACTTTATCGTCACATCTGTTCCTTCCTTCTCACCCTATCCCTGATCCTGGCAGCAACAGATCTCCTGTCCATTGCAACAATTTTGTCATTTCAAGAATATTAGAGAAATGGAATCCTACAGAATGTAACTTTTTGTGATTGGCATAATTCCCTGGAGGTTCATTCAGGATTTTGTGTACGTCAGAAGTTCATTCCATTTTAGGGCTGAGTAGCGCTCCATGGTGTTGGATGTGCCCCAGATTAGCCACTCACCCAGTGAAGAATATCTGGGATATTTCTGGTTTTCAGCTATTACAGATAAAATAAAGGTGATGTGAGCATGCATGTACACGTTTCTGTGTGACGTTAAGTCTTCATTTTTCTGGAATAAATGGACAAGAGTGTAATTGCTGGGTCTAAAAACAACAATTTTAGTTTAAAAAGAACTGCCAAAGTATTTTCTAGGGTGTCTGTACCATTGTACATACCCACTAGGAATGTATAAGAGCTCCTGTTCCTCCACACCCTTGACAGCACTTGGGTGTTGTCACTATTTTTTATTTTAACAGTTCTGATTGGCATGTAGATATAGCCCGTTGTGCTTTTAATTTGCCTTTCCCTGATGGCTAATAGTATGAACATCTTTTCATGTGCTTATTTGCCAACTGGTATCATCCTCAGTGAAATGGAATGTATTTTTCCCACTTTCTAATTACTTTGTTGGTATGTTTTCTGTTGAATTTTGGGAATTCTTTACATATTTGAGATACTAATTCTTCATCATTAGCTTGTCTTTTCATCCACTTAACAGAATCTTTAACAGAGCAAAAGATGTTAATTTGACGGGGTCCAGTTTATCATTTTGGCTCTTAGGGAGCATTTTTGGCATCAAGTATGAGTACTCTTTGCCTTGTCTTAGATTCTAAAATTTTCTCCTATTTTTTAAAGAAGATTTTTACTTTTGTGTTTTACATTTAAATCAGTGATCTATTGGAGCCAATTTTTGTGTAAAGTGTGAAGTTTTATCTATGGATGTGTAATTGCTCCAACACCATTTGTTGAAAAAGCTATTCTTCTGGCATTAAATTACTTTTACACCTTTGTCAAAAACCAGTTGCACATGCTTGTATAGGTCACTTTCTGGGATCTGTGTCCTGTTCCATTGATCCACGTGTCCATCCCTCCACCAGCACCTCACTCGCATCACTGTAGCTGTGGAGTGATCCTTAATATTGAGTACAATGATTCCCGCCCCCACCCCGACCCCTGGCCACAAACACTGTTCCTCTTTGTCCACAGGGCTTTAGCTACCCTAGGGCCTATGCTTTTTCATATACATTTTAGAATAAGTTTATCTATGTCTACTAAAAAGCTTCTTGGGGTTTTGGTAAGAATTGCTTCAAATTATGGATTAATTTTGGAGGACAACATCTTTACCATGTTGAGTCTTCCAACGTGTGAACATAGCATGGTTCTTCTCCATTTATTTAGATCTTTGCTTTTTTTAATCAACATTTTGTAACTGTCAGCATTTCAGATCCTCTAGATGTTACATTTATACCTAAATATTCCATTTTATTTGGAGTGAGTGTAAAAGGTATCATTTTTAATTTTGATTTTCACATGTTCATTGTTAGGAATGTGATTGATTTCTATAAGTTGCTCTTGTGTCCTGCAACCTTGATGAACTCATTTAATAGTTCTAGGAATTTTTTTGTAGATTCCTTTAGATTTTCTACACAGACAATCATGTCATCTATACATAGGGACAGTTTCATTTCCTCCTTTACAATCCATGTGCTTCCTCCCTCTCGCTGGCCTTATTGCAATGCCTATAACTTCCAGTCTTATGTGGACTAGGAGTGGTGGGAGTGGACATTGTTTCCTTGTTCCCAACCTCAGAGGGAGAAATTCAGTCTTTCACATTTAAGTAAGATGTTAGGTGTAGGTTTCTTGAATGAAGTTTTCTCTTTATGAAGTTATGGGAATTCCCCTTTATTCCTAGTTTGTTGAAGTTTTTTATCATGAATTGGTGTTGAATTTTCTCAAATGCTTTTTCTGCATCACTTGACATAATTATTAATATATGATTGACATCGTGAGTTACATTGATTGATTTTAGAATATTGAACCAGCCTTGCATTCCTGGAATAAACCTCACTTGGTTATGTTGTATAATTTTTTGTTCTACATTGCTGGATTTGATTTGCTCATATCTTGTCAAGGATTTTTGCCTCTGAGTTTATGAGAGATATTGGTCTGTAGTTATCTTTTTTTGGTAACCATCTTTGTTGTCTAGTCTTAGAATTAGGGTAATAATGGCCTCAGTATTAGTCTTTTCAGACAATTCCACATCTAACTTATCTCAGTGAATGAATGTTGATTGTTTTTCTCATTCATGTTGTGATTTTCCTGGTTCTTGGAATGACAAATTAGTTTTTATTGTATTGTGGACATTTTGGATATTATATTATGAGACTCTGGATTCTATTTAATCTTCTTCTTTTAGTCTGGCAGTCTTCCTGTTCATATGTAAGACAAGGGCCAGGTGGGTGTACATGTTGAGCTTCCCCTTTGGCCCTGCTGATAGCTTCTTGGCTGAAGTGTGGCACCAACTCAAACCACCTCATTGTCTCTTAGTGGAGATGTAAGATCAGCTCCCTACTGGGCACAGCTGATAGCAGGGAGGGGAACTGGAGGGCTGGCTCACACTGCTTTGTTGCTACAGGGAGGAGTGCAAACCCAGTTCCCCACCAGGCCTCACTGACACTGGGAGCCCCGATTTGTATCACTTTGTTCAGTCTTGTTGATGCTAGAGGTGATGGAAGCTCAGCTTGCCACTGGGTCACACTAACACTACTGGCTGGAGAATCAGAGTACACTTGCTTCTGCTGGGCAGGGGATGGAACATTAGCAGCCCACTCAATACCACCCAAACCAGTCTGGCAGGGAAATCTGGGCACTGTTGTCTTCTTCTGCTAAGCAGAGAATGGAAGATTGACTTCCCACTTAGCCCTACTGAGACCACAGAAGTGGCAATGGGTACAGGTTTCCCTTCATCTTTAGCTGGAGTAGGGTGGATATTGCCCAAAATGTTTTCTGTTGTTAGGCTACCTTTTTAATTGTTGTTCGGGGGGGAGGGGACAGACTTTCAAAATTGTGACTTTTTTTATTGTGGTAAAGTACATGTAACTTAAAATTTACCATTAGTGACATTTAATATATTCACAAGGTTGTACAACCATCACCAAAACAAAGTTTTAGAACATTTTCATCACCCTGAAAGGAAGCCTGCCCTCTTTAAGCAGTCACTCCCAACTCTTCCCTCCCCATTCCCTGGCAACCACTAGTTGGCTTTTTGTCTGTGGTTTTATCTATTCTGGACATTTCACATAAATGAAATCACACAGTATATGGCATTTTAGTACTTTTGGCATAGTATTTTTGAGGGTCATCAATGTTGTAGTATGTATCAATACTGTATTCATTTTTTATGGCTCAGTAATACTCTATTGTCTGCATATACTGCATTTCCTTTACCATTCATCAGTTGATGAACATTTCTCTTGAGAAACATTTCACATCATGTGAATGATACCGCTATGAACCTTCATCTACAAGTTTTGCATTTCCCTTGTGACTAATGGTGTTAATCATCTTTTCATGTGCTTGTTGGCTATGTGAATATCTTCTTCAGAGACATGTTTATACAAGTGTTCTGCCCATTTTTAATTGGGCTGTTTATCTTTTTTTGTTGAGGGGTAAGAGTTCTTAATTTATCATGGATACTAAACCCTTATCTGATATTGATTTGAAAATATTCTCTCCTATTCTGGAGGTCGTCTTTTTACTTTCTTGATAGAGTCATTTGGCCCACAAAAGTATTTAATTTTGACAAAGTCCATTTATCTATTTTATCCTTTGTTGCTTGTATGAAACAGGCTTTTTTGGTGCCTCTTCTTGGCCATTTGAGATTCATAACATGAGCATTCTTGACGCTGGGCATGGTGGCTCACACCTTTAATCCTAGCACTTTGGAAGGCAGAGGCAGGAGGATTGCTTGAGGCCAGGAGATAGCCTCAAGACATAGCCTGAGCAACATAGCGAGACCTCCTCTCTACAAAAAATAGAAAAATTATCCAGGAGTGATGGCGCATACCTGTAGTCCCAGCTACTTGAGAGGCTGAGGCAGGAGGATCACTTGAGCCCAGGAATTTGAGGTTGCAGTGAGCTATGATAATGCCATTGCACTCTAGCCCAGGCAACAGCGGGAGACCCTGTCTAAAAAAAAAAAAAAAAAAAATGAGTATTCTCACTTACACAGAGCACAATTGAAGCCTAGGAAGTCTGAGTGATTTACCCAAGGCTATTCTGCCTGTAGGTGGTGGAGCCAGGGTTAGAAGCCAGGCAGCTTGGCTGTAGAGCTTTGCTATCTTTCAGACAGGTAAGTACTGAAGACTAAACTGCTGGTCTCCAGAGCCAGGAAATGACGGTATTAGCACAGTGGCATTGTTTGTGTAAAAACCAGCTATCTCATTTTTAAGAAACCAGTTAGTACTATCAGAAAACCCAGTTAATTCATAGCCATGCAATAAACTATCATGCCATATAAAAGTCTAAGCCTAGAATTTCACAGAGGTTAACTGCCCACTAAAAGTTAAGACACCAAGAGGTAAGTGATGCAGGAAGATTTTTTCAGAACTAGATTTTCAGTGTGGCTAATCTACCTCACTTGATCTGAATCAAACTCCAAATAGGTTTAACTCTCTTAGGGAGAAACAAAACCCAAGGTGTTCATCAAAGCTGCTTAAAACAAAACAAACATGGAAACCTTTTAAAGTTTCAAGTAAGTTTATTTTTATTTTTAAAAAGAAGTGTCTCTTTTCCATGGTTCAAAATTCAGTAGGTACTACAGGGTGCATAGGAAAATCCCCCCTCCCTGTTCAGTCCCTGCCACCCATCCTACCCATGTCCTGCATGTCCTTCCAGGGTTTCTTTATTCAGAGACAAGCATTTTATTTTATTTCACATTTAACAAGTACTGGGCAATGTCGTGCTTTTGGGTTCTGTCCCCCCACTTACTAATGTATCTTGAGATCAGTCCTCAGAAGCACGTGCAGAGTGTCCTTGTTCTTCATGACTCACCCTCATCCCCCCACTGCCTTCCCTTCCCATTGAGGCACAGGCCTCAGCAGCCCTGTCACTTCCCGAGTCCTATGTCCAAACCTTTCTAGCCCCAAGAGCACAATTCTCTTGCCAACTTCCCTTCAGCAACCTCTG
The DNA here is from genome assembly GCA_963574885.1 of Lepilemur ruficaudatus. Taxonomy (NCBI): domain Eukaryota; kingdom Metazoa; phylum Chordata; class Mammalia; order Primates; family Lepilemuridae; genus Lepilemur; species Lepilemur ruficaudatus. Next base: position 19,520 of record CAUYRT010069149.1, on the reverse strand, counting down.
AGGAAGCCCCGAAACCTCCTAAGATGCTGGGAGTCCTCCTGTGCCTTCTGGGATGAAGCTGCACTCAGCAGGGAAAGAGGGGAGAGGGCGGCAGAGGGGACGGACCCAGCAGAGGAAAGACAGCTTCCTTCTGGCCCATGAGGAAATTCAGTTTGACCAAGTCCAATTTATCTATTTTTCTTTTTCTTGCTCATAAATTCAACAATTTAGAAGAAATGGACTAATTCCTAGAATACCACACATACACAAAAAAAACTCAACAAATGTTAAATAGATAATATCAACAGTTTTAGTGCCATTAAAGAAGTTGAATCTGTAATTTAAAAGCTCACAAACTAGAAATCTGCAGGTCCAGATGATTTCACTGGAGAATTCTACCAAACATGTAAAGAAGAATTAACATCAATTCCACACAATTTATTCCAGAAAATAGAAGGGGGAACACTTTCCAGTGCTTTTTAAGAGGCCTTCAACTAAATGGCTGAACAAACTGTGGTATACCATGGAATACTGCTTAGCAATAAAAGGGAATATACTGTTGATATACCCAACAACTTGGATGAATCGTCAGGGAATTATGTCGAGCAAAAAAAGATCAATCCCAAAAGGTTATATACTGTATGATTACATTTATATATCATTCCTGAAATAGAAAAATTATAGAAGTGGATTAGTAGTTACCACTACTAATTACTACCAAGAAACAGGTTAAGAAACAGTTGTGGATGGGATGTGAGTGCATTTATAAAAGGGCGACAGGAAGGATCCTTGTGGTGACGGACCTGTTCTGTATCTTAACCGTGTTGGTGGATCCAAGAACACACACGTGTGATAAAATTGTATTGAGCTAAGCACACGCACGCAAATGAGTAAAAGTAAAACTAGGGAAATCTGAGTAAGACTGGAAGATTGTTTCAACATCAATATCCTGGTTGTGATGTTTTACTGGAGCTTGGCAAGACGTTACCATGGGGGAAACTGAGCAAAGAGTACAAGGGCTCCGTCTGCACTCCTTCTTACAAGTGCATGTGAGTCTACATGACTTCAATAAAATCATCAACTAGAAAACAGTAACAGTGCATCTGTAGAATTTTGACAAAGAGATCAAAGCTACAAATGATACTTTATCCAAATAGGTAAAAACAGTGAACATTCAGACCTGCAGAAAAGGAAATAAAAATTTCTATAATAATAGTTGTTTACAAATAACAATATATTAATTGTCTTTATTCTCCAAAAGAACACTTCTTGCTGGAGGATGACGTCAATGTAGCTTTCTGTGCCCTAGAACCATTTCTGACAGAAATCTATTTCAAAGCTGAGGCCGTAATTATTCAGCAGGATGTTTTTATTTCACTCCGCCCTGTTTGTGTGTTCATCTCTTCACCATTTGCTTTGACGAAACAATTTCCCATATGGTTCATTCTGACATTATATCAAAATTTAGAGCTTTATAATCATTCATTGCAAACAAATTTAAATGTGCCATATGTGTACTACTTGGACTGCTCTGCTTGAACCCTGACTGATACAGATGTTAGTGCTGAAAGTGGTTCCAGAGAAACAGAATGTTACAGATGAGTTCTCTGAATTGGTTCTGCATTTTCCGGAATTGGTTATCTAATCTTACTGTAGTTAAAGGCACTAATGACCCTATTTTCAGTGATAAAGCAGATAACGCCAGTCCATGTCAAGATGTGACATAAGAGTTATTCAGATCACTGCCGTTGGACGTTTGTAATAAAATACTTACAGACTCAGAGACTCTGGGTAACCAAATATTTGCTACCTTAGAACATTTTAGTCAATATAAGGAGTATAATGATACTGGGTGATCGCTCCTAACTGTGCTGAAGAAAGTGGGGAAAGAAATTATGAGCTCAGTCTTCAAATTCCCAATTCGAGCTCTGCATTAGTGACCTAAAAGCTCCTATAAATATATCTGCCCCGAAACCCTTATCTCCTATGGGCAGGGCTGAGATTTCTGAAAACCAAGCCCAGAATCTCATCCTGTGAGTGGCCAAATTACAAAGCAAATCGAATTCCCGACCTTGCATGGTGATTGACATTAAAGTGAGGGTATTGGTTGTGAAGGAATGGGATCCTGAAAATTATTAATATTATAGAATAGGGACAACGGGAAGGCTCCCAGTGAAGCTGGGGCTACCCAATCTCTAAATTCTGTTGAGTTTTCTTTGCCAGTAGAAGCAACCCTTTTACTCCTACAAAAGAAGGTTAGCCCTATTTTGCCTGAAAAACTGTAATGCCCCCTCCCTGACTCCAAGTGGATGTCTTGCAAGACACTGCTGATTCCCCTCAGGACCCACCCCCAACACCTGCCTTTGCTTCTATTAATATACCTATAACTAGACTCAAATCCCAGCAGCAAAAGGTAAGGTACAAAGTGTTATCCATGAGGCAATGTGCTATACTCCAAAAACAGTATGGGTTGCCTGTACCTACACAATAGTAAACCCAAAGCAATTCTTCAAGAGATTGCAGAGTTAGTGCGACCATCAAGGACTTGGAAAGTGCAGGGGTGGTGATTCATGCCACATCCCCATTCAACTCATTGATGTGGCCTGTGCTCATGACAATGGATCTTGGAGAATGCCAGTAGGTCACCACAAGCTTAAACAAATGGTCACTCCAACTGCAGTTGCTATAACAGATGTGGTTTCATTGATTGAGCAAAATTAACTCATCCCTGGTGCCTGGTATGTAGCTATTCATCTGGCCAACGCCTTTTTCTCCAACTCTGTCCATAAGGCCCACCAGAAGCAGTTTGCTTTCAGCTGGCAAGGACACCTATACACCTGTGCTGTCTTACCTCAGGGATGTATCAACTTTCTGGTTCGATGTGGTAATTTAGTTCACAGAGATCTTGATTACCTTTCTGTTCCACAAGGTATCACACTGTGGATCACCTCCCATTACACTGATGAGATCATGCTGACTGGACCTAGTGAGCGAGACATAGCAACTACTCTGGACTTCCTAGTAAGACATTGATATACCAGAGGATGGGAAATAAATCTGACAAAAATGCAAGGCCTTCAACCTCAGTGAAATTTCTAGGAATCCTGTGGTGTAGGGCATGTCAAGATAGCCCAAGTGACAGAGGCCCCAGAGGGCCAAGCCTAGAAGGGGAGTCTGGGGAGGCAGAAGCCAAGTTAATAAGGAAGGACAGGGGAGAGAAGTGTGTGGGGACACATGCCACTGGGGAGATGCAGCTGACTCCCAAGACAGCACTGAGCCAAATTCTTGGCCAGGAGGGGAATAGGGGCAGCTGCCCTCACTGTGCCAACCATGTCCCTTGGGAAAGGGTCTGCACAATGGTGTCCGCAAAGCAGAGCTACTTCCTGGTCCGTGGCAACCGTCACTGGGGCTCACGTGAATTCCCTCCCCTCCCATGCCAATGCTTACTGGAAACCTCCATGCCAGCCCCTTAATTCTCAGCCTGAGGGGTGCCTCTGGCCTCCAGAGTCTGTTTTGCCCACTTGCATGAGGAGCTAGAAGTGTTAGGGAATTAATATCCTTGGCCAACTGCAGTGGTGTTGGACCAATGTCTGATGGGGGCTGGACGCTAAATATCCCACAGCCATCAGCTGCAGAGGAACGAACTCTGAGGAGCTGGCTGGACCCCACTGCAGACGGCTGGGCAGAAACAGCAGCTGCCCACTGTGGAAGCTAGCTGCCTCCCTTCCCTGCGGAGTGCTTCCTGGGGCCACCTCCCTCACATGCCTCCTCAATAAGGATCCTTGTTCCAGAGTTGGCTTTCAGCAAGACTAGACTTCCTGATCAGAAAGGACTTCGCATACCTTGGGGCTGGGCTTTTGGCCAAAGATGAGGCATTCAACAGACTCTTCCTCCCACCCCCTGCCCCCCACCCCTTGCCCCGGGCTGTCCTGGCTTCTTCTTACATACTTGCACTGATGGGGACCTCACCCACTGTTGAACTGCTGGACGTCTCTTCCTTCTGTGGGACTAGACTCTCCCTACCCTGCATCTTCACATAGAAATGCCTGAGAAAAATTTAAAGAGTGCCGTTGTGTTCTAAGTCTGCACCAATTGTGCTTATAGAATGGTATGATATGGAATATTATAATACAGAGTAATACAGTGCAAAATAGTATATCATATGACACAACATAGAGCAACATATCGTTATATTATTCAAAATATAATGTGTAAATATAATATCTTTATATCCATATACAGAGATAGAAATAATGTATTTACATATAGAATAGGGCTCCCCAAGTCATCCTAATGATCTCAGAGGCCGGCTCTGGGTGGGCCTCGCTCTTACCTAAAGGGGACATTATGGCTCCTTCGGGATCTGAAGTTTCACCCAGGACTCCCGGGAAGGACTGCTGGGGAGGAAGCAGCCCCGCGGCTTCCACCATGACAGAAGCGGCTTTACCTCTGGCCCCTTCTTCTGGCCCTGGTGCCCATCTTCTTCCGCGGTTCACCTGTCTCCGCTGAGGCCGAAGCTCCGACCGCGCGTGGCAGGGTCGTCCGCGCCGCCCCCGAGTGATTGGCTCCGAGCGCGGCCGTGGCCGTGGCCGTCCAGTCAGAATGAGCCTCAGGCTGTGGGAAGGAGGACGTGGCGCCGGGATGCAGAGGAAGGGCGGTCGCCACACCAGTCTGAGCCCTGGCGCCAGTCCCGCTGCCCTTTTCCGCAGGAGCCTTCGCCAGGCGCGTGCCCACGGGTGCTGGGCGAGGTTCCGCAGGTTTCTGCCGCGCGCAGCACACGCCCCGGAACGCTGGCTGCGAGTGACGTCTCTGACCCTGGCTGCGGCGACTGTCGACGTGCACCGCCGTCTCAGGGCGTCAGGGCCAGAGCTACACGAAGTAATTGACGCAAAGACCGTGACACCTTGCCTGTCAGATGGTGCTTAAGAAATGCGAGCTTCTTGTGCCTGTGTAACAGAGTAGTCGCCTCTCCTCCCATAGATACGGAAGCGTACGGACTGGGGAATGTGTAACAGAGGGAATGGCCTGAAGAAGAAAAATAGCAGAAATATTTTCTCTCTTTAAAACGTGCCCACTCTTTTGGGAACTGCAGCCTGGCCTGCATCCCTGAGGCAGGTTAAGTCCTTCCTTAGAAGAGATAATTCAGACATCCCAGGCCAGGTGTGCTCAGGTGGCGCTTTGTCTTTGGCAGAGATGGGGTGATTAGAATAGTTAACCACAATAGCCTAGAACTGAGGGGACTCCTTGTAAAGGCTCTGTATTTCTGCTTATGGGCAGGAAATTTGAATTTTGAGATGAGAAGGTCTACCATTTTTCCTCCTTTGCCTGTAATTAGCTTCTCTTTCCTTTTCCTCAAACCCCTTGTTCTCATTCTTCTGATGTGGCCTCGAGGACAAGTGCTGAGTTTTTGGTAACATGTAGGCACAAGCAAGGAGACTGAGTCCTGGGGGTGAGGAGGCGGAGGGGGGCAGCTGGTGTGTGCCCGGCTCTGCTAACTATCAACACCCCCTCCCCGAAGGATGGGCTGAATGAGAGGCATCAGAACCCCAAATCCAGGGCTTCACTCCGGTGGCCCCTGGAAATGCTCTAACTGGTGTGAGAAAGTGCCGATAGCAGAACCTGGGCTAATGGCAAAATGACACAATCTCCTCTGTAAATTGGTATTAGGTTTGGCTATAATACACAGAAAATCCAAAATTACAGTAGCTTAGGAAAGATCAAAAGTTATTCCTCTTTCACATAAAAAATGTAGAGACAGGCATCAGGAACTCTAGCCCAAACTTTCTGTTCAGCCTTTCTCAACCCACAGCTTCCATCTCGTGGTCAAACATGGCTGCTTGAACACTAGCCATCACATCTGCCATTCCAGCAAGCAGAAAGTAGTACATGTGGCAAAAAGGGACTCCCCCTTCTCACTTTAAGTCACATCCATGAAGTCCCATGTGACACTCTGCTATGATCCCATTGGCCATGTCTAGCCACACGGGAGCTGGGAAATGAGGTCTGCTCATGTACCTAGCCGCATAATTCTCTGAGTAAGGCTGGGAGGGAGAATGGATCATGGGGACACAGCCATCTCTTCTACTCCTGCAGCTCGGGTGGGCTCTGACCCCTTTTAGCTTCTGTGTGTGTTTCCCTGTCATCATTCCTGAGCCATCACCAAATCTCCCATTGTTCTGGCCTGGTGTCTACTGTGCTCAGGGGAGCAGAGGAAAGTGTCCTGAGTCCCAAGTGGGCCAGACAGTGGAGCAGGGCCTAGGGTCAGTGGGTGTTGGCAGTGGTAATTAGTGAGGGATTCTCAGGGAAAAGGGCTCACAGCCCAGGGCTCCCCCCATGCCAACTGGGTCTCTCTCCAGAGCTACCCTGTGGGACTGGTGTCTTTCCTCAAGGCCCACACACACTTCTGAAGTCCCCACCCTGCCAATGACAGCTGTTTGTGAGGCTGTGTTGGTGCAGTGGGAAAAGCCCAGGACTTGGAGCCAACAGACATGGGTCTGAATCTGAGCTCTGCTGTCTGTTTGCTGGTGGGTGGCGGGTGGGAGAAGGGGGTGGTTCTACCAGCTCTCCAGCCTCAGCGCCCCCATCTGCAAAGTAGGGGCAGGATTGTTGACAATGGAGGGCTGTTAGGAGTAAACAGATGGACAGCACATCCACCTAGTCACTCATGCACTTATGGAGCACATGGTATCTGCCAGGTGTGTGCTTGTTGCCAGGGATAGGAGCAAGCAGGTGGAAAGCAAGATAGAACTGCCCTTGCCTTTGCACCATCCAGTCCAGTAGGGTGGAAACAACCCCGAGTGGAAGTGTGTGATGAAGGAGCTCCTGGTGCCCCAGGAACTTTCCCAGGGTAGCCCTCAAGCCTGAGGTCAGGGCATGGCTCCTGGAGGGAGCCACAGTCACTGAGTCCTGAAGAAGCAACGGAGTGGCTTGAGCACTGTGGAAGGAAGTGCCTGTGTCCCACCCCCTATTTCTCACAGCCTTGGGGGCCCTCCTGCATGGACTAGGGTTGCATGTGACCAATGTGTACAAGTCCCCTGGGACTGCTATGACAAAGTACTGCAAACTGAATGGCTTAGAACAATAGAAATTTATTCGCTCACAGTTCTGGGGTCAGAATCAGGGTGTCGGCTGGGTTGGTCCCCTCTGGGGACTGGGGGGGAGGTGACTAGGGGAGAGTCTGGGGACTCTGAGGGAGGATCTTTTCATGCTTCTCTCCCAGCTTCTGGTGCTGCCAGCAGTCCTGGTAGTTCTTTGGCTTGTAGACACGTCACTCCAATCTCTGCCTGCATCGTCAGGTGGCCTTCTCCCCATGTGACCTCTGTGTTTTGTGTCTTCACGTGGCCTTCTTATAAGGATGCCAATCATTGGATTTAGTGTGACCAAACTAATCCAGTATGACCTCATCCTAACCAATGATATCTTCAAAGACACTATTGCCAAATAAGTTCACATTCTGAGGTTCTGAGTACACCTGAATTTTGATGGACATATTCAATCCAGTACACAACAGCTTACAGCAGAGGTGATGGTCTATCACTTCCAAAATTAGGTTGTAAAATATTGTGCTTTCCATCTTGACTCTCTCGCTCTCTGATCACTCACTCTGGGGGAGGTCAGTCACCATGTTGTGAGTCCACTCAGCAGCCTGTGCAGGGGTCCATGTGGGGAGGAGCTGAGGCCTCCAGCCACCAGCCATGGGAGTAAGCTTGGAAGTGGATCCTCCAGCTCCAGTCAAGCCTTCCGATGAGACCGCAGCCCTTGATAACCGCCTGGCTTCAGCCTTGAGAGAGACCCTGAGCCAGAGCCACCTAGAAAAGCTGCTCCTACCTTTCTGATTAAGAGAAACTGTGTGATTATAAGTGTTTGTTCTCAGTTGCTAATTTTTGGGGTAATTTGTTACACAGCCATAGTGAGCCAGTGCAGATGAGGGGAGGGAGGGGGAGTGCTCCAGGCACAGAGAAGAGCTTGATCAGGGGCTTTCCCAGGGTGGGGTCTGAAAAAAGGCCAGTGGGAACATGTCCTGAGGTGAGGCCAGAGCGATTGGCCATGGTCCTGAGGCTTTCTGACCAGGCCTGGCACCCAGCACGTCCTCCGTAAACAAAGCAGATGGATGACGTTTCTGGGATGAGCTGCAGATGGTGCCTGTCCTCTAGCTTCCTGCACATTTTGGGGGAAATGTCTGCCCTGACCATAGCATGGGGGCGTCCCTAGTGCCCCTCCCCATGCTGCCTTTTGTTTATGTCATGTTTTGTTTTTTTCTGGGCTCCCTGTTTACAGTCACCAGATGTTGGCTGCTTTTAACCACACTAGCAGGCACTCAGAGTTCTGGGGGAGAGATGCTGCCCAGTGTTGCGGAGAGTTATAAATGAGTCCATTAAGGGAGGTGGACTTGCTAAAAGGTCGCCTTCGTTCCACCTGGTCCAAAGCATCGCTCACATGATCGATGACTCCAGCGCCTTCAGACATGTCTTAAACCTTGGCGCATTCTTAATGCCTCAAAAGTTTCCAATTAAAGTCAAATGGCTCTTGGCAAAGTCCAAGGCATTTTTACTAACTAAAATAAATACCTGGGCAGGCTCCACAGTTTATGACTTTTCCACACGGCTGAGGATAAGTAGTTAGGAGGTTGGGGTTAGGAACGCATTAGGAACAGGAGGCCTGACAAGCCCATGAAAGTTGCCCAGAAAACGATGCCAGCTTCAAGCTCCTGTGTACCAAGGCCAGAGCATGGCAGCAAACTCGTGCTTCTCACCTTCACGGGCAGGGGTCAGGGCAGGCGGTGACATGGCAAGGGTCTCGAGGAGGGAGACACTAGGCTGACATCAGGAGGCTACAGTCAGCATCTTGGTCTCAGCCCAGACTTGTCATCATGCTTTCTGAGCCCGTTTCTGCACCAACCTCATGGATTGTGCTGAGGTTTAGCTGAGCAGGTGTGTGAGGTCTCTAGAAAATGTCCAGCACAGAAGTCCCCAGGCTGCCATCCATTGGGGCTGCCACCCCCATCCAGGCGGCCCCTTCACATGGTGGCCCCCAGTGCTTGGGATGTGCCTGCAGATGCCTTCCCTCCTTTGCTTTCGCTCACCCCTCTCATGTGGGGCTACCTGTTGTGACACACGTGTCCCTGGGACACACACACAGGTCTGATTTTAGCAGCAGATTCTAGGAGGAGGAGCAGCTCCTGAGAGCTGAGGGTCCCATTCTGGGAGTAAGAGTAACCCTTGCTTTGCAGCACTTAGTCCCAACACCTGGAAGGCTCCGGGGGACTCCTCAACCAAGGGTTGCGGTCCCCTCCCTCTCTCTCACATTCCTGGGGGCCTCTCTTCCTCCTGCTCATGGACACTAGGAATGTCACCCCTTCAAGGGACCACAGCCCCTACCCAAGGGGAAGAGGATTAATGGGCCTGGCCAGGGAGTGTCTACAGGCTCCCCCAGGGAGCTAGCCTTTGAGGAGAAGGGGAGGGCAGCTCAGGTGGGGCAAGGCCCTGGCAGCTGGCATTCCAGGGCACGTGGTCAGTGTGTGTGGCTTGGGCTGAGGGTGGGAAGAAACACCCTCCCCACATGACATTCCCTGTGTGCCTCACCCTCCAGGAAACTGAGCACTAATGGGTCAAGACCAGTGTAAGTCAACATGCACAGAGAGGACCCAGTTTCAAGCTGGGGGTCTTGGGCAAGTTACACAACCTTTCTGGGCTCAGAATCCTCAACAATGTGATGAGGGTGATAATGGATTAGAAAGAAGTATCTGAGGCAGGCAGGGCTGGGCAGGGCTGGGTGGCTACATCTGGAGGGTTGGGCCCTGGGTACAGCAGATGGCCTTAGACCTCCGTTCCCAGAGTCCTACAGTCCTATAGGATTCAAACTGAGGGCACAGCCTGCCTCCTGCCATCTGTGAGTCACACGAGTCCTTGGGGCTGGGCACCTGGGTCCTGCAAGGACTGGGAAGAACCTGGCATCAGGAGGGCGAGCCCAGCTGACCTTTCTGACTGTCTGTGCACACAGCATGGTCTCATGTGCACTTGCAACAGGCTCAGGAGGGAGGTGTGACCCCACTCTGCAGATGGCAGCACTGAGGAACCAAAGGGCATCTCCAAGGTCCCCAGTCCAAGGAGTAGAGCTGGAGATTGAGACCAGCTGTGACGATGCCAGGGCTGCTTCCGCCATGCTGGGTCTGCCCTTGGACCACCCAGGGCTCAGGCGAGCTCCAGCAGGCAGATGGGCGCAGAGGTGGGCAGCATGGTGCTCAGCCCAGGCCAGCCCAGGCCGCAGCTTCTTCACGGTTCCGGAGTCCCTGCCCTGTGTGGGTGCAGAGGGCTGCCGGGCTGACCCAGGGTGCAGGGCGGCTCTGATCTCCAGGGACACTGCCAGCTCTTCAATGAGAGCAGCGGCTGACCACCAACAATCAGGGCAGTTGCTCGCAGCACTTGGGCCATGCCCTGTCCTTCCTGGACACCCCCAGCCCAGGGCAGGCACAGCCTTTCTGCCCTACAGAGGGTCCTGGGTGCAGGCGTCTTTGACCCAGAGTGCCCTGAGGGTCTGGTTGACACCTTGCCAGACCCCGCCTCATACCCAGGTGTCCTGCTAATTCCCCTTCCTGGGTCATCCTCTTCCTATGCCTCTGCACTCTGTGCACACAGGTGCACATTATCACTATTTTTGGAGCCAGCAGTGAGCCATGGCAGGGGCCAGGGTCCCCGAGGGAGTCACTTCCAGCAGTGAAGCCCAGGGCTTGCCAGTGGCCCAGCCAGATGTAGTGCCTATGGCCTCACTCTGCATTCAGCACATCCCTCAGAGACACGGGATCATCCTCTGCACAGATGGATATCAAAGAGCACATGACCACACGGGCACAGCTGCGGCTACATGGTACCAATCAATGAGCCCAGAGGATCTGACCTATTGGATTATTCGTATTGCCAGCCACTGTCCTTGGCTGGGGAACCTCCCTGAGGTCTGAGAGCTCAAGGACACTGCCTCTGCCAGGAGAAAGGGCAGCAGAGCCTCAGCTTCAGCCCGACACCTGGCACCCCCAAGCCCCCATCACCTACCCTGCCCTGCATATGGCAGCCTGGGGCAGGAGACCTGGGCCTCTGGGTTGTTGCTCAGGTTCCAACCCTGTCCCCCCAGGGGCTGATGTCATCTCCTTAGAGCTGTGTGAGCTCGCAGCATCGCAGCATCAAGCAGGTAGCAGGGAAGCTGGGGCTTGGGGCTCAGCAGTCTCCAGGGACCAGGCTAGAGGAGGTGGCCACACCCGGCTGGGAGCTGTGGAGTGACAAAGAATGACATTGTGGCTCCAGAGAAAGGTGTGGCCATGGGTTTTAGGGAGAGAACAAATATGAAAAATGTAATTTTGTGATCTTGCCACAGAACGCTTGACGGGATCGGGCTACGGGAGAGACCGCCTGCTTCAAGGGGGAAGGGGTCGAACCCTGCTCTCCCTAAAGAAATTTCTCCTATTGTTTTTTAAAAATTTGTTTTGAATTATAAATTGCTTAATTGCCATTTTTCCTGGTTACTTTGTGACATTTGTAAATAATATTCTGACAATTCAGGAAAATATCAGAAACAGAACTGAGAGTCTGAGGGTGCCGGGACAGGTGAGGGTGGGAGCAACACGGGCACGTGGCCCCAGCACTTGGGAACCGTTTGGCGTCAGCTGGCAGAGCTAACAGCTGCCCACCCCGTGCCCGGCAATTCCACCCCTGGGCGAGTCCCCGTACATGGGCAGTGGGAGATGGCCCAAGGGTGTTCCCAGGAATTTTGTTCATAGCAGCAAAGGAGCAGGGCAGCCCTTGGCAGCAGAGGGGACACATTGCGTGAATCCACACAAGGAAAACAGCACACTGAGGACAGATTAATTACACTACACGCTTACTCATGTGTGAACCTTAAGAATATGATGGCAAGTGAAGAAGCCAGTGACAAAAGAATATATGTCAAGTGGTTCCATTTACACAAATCTGAAAACATGCAAAATTACATGCTACGTCATTTAGGGATGCACACATACATGGTAAGATGAAATCTGAACAAACAAGGGAATTGCCAACACAGAATTTGGGCAATGGAGGGGACTCCGGAGGAGTTTCTACTTCTTAAGTCGAGTGGTGGTCTGTAGGTGTTCATTTCTTGGTATTCTTTACACCTCACACATGTGCTATGAATCATCATTCCTGTGAAGTCAGTATTATTAAAAAGGAGTTCACGATTTTACTTCTTTTCCTGCTCAAATGGCCCAGGCGCCTGCCCGGCTCACCCTCCTCCCTGCCCACTGCCCTCAAGCTCCCTCCTCCCTACAGTCCCTGGCCAGAGAGGATGGCTCCGCTCTTCCCCCATGATCTAGCAGTCCTCTCTGCCATGACTGTCGGGAAGACTCCGTGATCTTCTCCTCCATATCTGCCCTTAGAATGAACAAGGGATCCATGATAAAATGTGCCACCCCTGTCCCAGCAGTTTATCCTGGCTGTCCACCTCTCTCTGTCTCTTCTTATGGAACAGGAAAGTGCCCCTGGAGGCTCGTGGTCAACAGTGAGGACGGCCTGATCCAGGCTTCATATGCTTTGCCAGGCATTGCCCAGTCTGGCCAGGAACCCAGTTTCTGTCCCGGGACACGGCCAGCTCCTCCTTACCCGGATCCAGGCCCTTTTTCCTGGGGCCATGTTGTTTTCAGGGTGGCTTGTGGAGCAGCTCTGTAGTTGGGACACAGGCCCAGGCGGGTGTCTCACAGCACTAGGTGGAGGCTGTGACTGTCTAGAAACACAGAGTCTCAGTCCCCCGGGTGATGGGCACCTTTGCCTCCTGCCCACAATCTATTGATAGCCATTTGCTCATCTTTGGGTGTTATGAGTTGAATTGTGCCCCCACAGGGTTAAGCTGAAGTTCTGACCCCCAGGACTTCAGAATGTGACCTTATTTGGAAATAGGGCCGTTGTAGAGGTGATTAGTTAAGATGGGGTCACTGGAGTAGGATGGACCCTAATCCAACATGACTGGTGTCCTTATAAGAAGAAGAGACAGGTGCAGTGGTTCACACATGCAATCCCAGCAAATTGGGAGGCTGAAGGGGAGAGGATCACTTGAGGCCAGGAGTCTGAGACCAGCCTGGGCAACATAGCAAGACCCTGTCTCTAAAATAAACATAAATAAGTAAATTATCCAGGTGTGGTGGTGCATAGCTTAAGTACCAGCTACTGGGAAGGCTGAGGTGGGAGAGTGGCTTGAGTCCAGGAGTTCAAGGTTGTAATGAGCAGTGATTGTGCTACTGCACTCCAGCCTGGGTGACAGAGCAAGACTCTGTCTCTAAAAAATTAATTAATTGAAAAAAAAATAAGAAGAGAGACACAGACACAGACACACGAGGGACATGGCCGTGGGACCACAGAGGCAGAGAATGAAGTGCCGCAGCAACAGAACAGCAACACCAAACACTGGCGGCCACCACCAGAAGCTGGCAGAGGCAGGGGCTTCTCCTCCAGAGCCTTCCCAGGCAGCCCGCTAACACCTTGACTTTAGACTTTCAGCCTCCAGAACTGTGAGAATAAATTTCTACTTTTTTGAGCCACCAAGTTTGTGGTACTTTGTCACAGCAGCCCCAGGAAACAAACACTCTGGGTAGCTCATCACAGAATCAAGTTAAAACCACCTGAAATTCCATCACCCAGAGGAAATTAGTTTCTGATGGCCGTGTCTCCCTAGTAGTTTCCGTGCACATAGCGCGTTGATTTATAGCACCAAGGTGTGCTGGTTGGGCTGCTCCGAAACCTGTTTTGCCACTTGCAGGCATGCTGTAGACATTTACACGGATCTACAGCACGGCTTTCAGTGAGTGTGCCGCGTTCCACGCCTGGAAAGACTGGACTTTACCAAAGCCGCTGCTGGCAGATAATAGGTGGTTTTCTTCCTTCCCTCCCTTTTTCTTTCCCCCTCTCCATCTCTCCCTCCCCCGCCCCTGCTCTCCCTCTTAAACCTCCCTGACTCTGTAAAGAAATGAGAAAACACAGATCTTTCTGATCACAAATGTTTTTAAAGGCCTGCATATTAATGACTGGTGAGTATGTGTGTTGACGAGCAGAGGGCAATCTTTCTTGTCTTAAATGAGAAAAAGTCATAGGAAAAATGAGCTTTGTGTTGTCAAACATTAGCCTGAGCAGACGCCCTCTGAGCGCCCGACTCCAGGGCCTTCCTGAAACCGATTGCATTTTTCCTGAAGGAGTGTGTTTAACGTCAGCACCCTGAGGAGCTTGGCTGAGAAGAGCCCTGAAGGCCAAATATTTACACAGCCAACCCCAGAGCCCCATGGAAATGACCTCATGAACATTGTTTTTAATTCATAAGACATGGTGATGAATAGGAGCCTTAGCCTTTCTAACACTCATTTGAATGCTCTGGACAGCAGAAGCTCGGGGAATGGGCTCTTGAAGGGGAGGCCCCAGTGGGGGGTGTGGGAAAAGACTCTGGTGTCCAGCAGGACTGGGTTTCAATCCTGGCTCCAAATTTCTTGCTGTGTGACCTTAGATAAGTCATTGCAGCTTTCCAAGCTAAACTTTCATCTAGGAAACATAGATGAAAATGACACCAACTCCCAGATATACGGTGAGGATGGCATGTGATAGTGAGTGTAGACTTCTCTTTGCATGATGGTGGGGAGATGGGGGTTGGGACCTTAATGAACTCGGCTCCCTTTTTCTGCTATTGAGATCTCGGCAGAGAACCACTGTGTCCTGTCAAGGGTTAAATCAGATATTGGCCCAGCTTCCAGGAAAACAGCAAACCAACACAAGGTGTCACCAGTGCTCTCTTTCATCTTTGAATTTGGCAATCCCGGGGGAGTGAGCAGCTAATTTGTGATTGTCTTCTGGTCCACCATCCAGCCTCTGCCTATATCCTCTTGGGCCTCACCAGCTTACATCTGTCAACATCTTCATCTCCAGCTGAGGCTTTCCAGTCTACAGGGCCTTGCTCTGCCTGTGTGAGGCAGGCCTGAGATTTAATGCCCCTCAGGACTCTCCACTAATGACTGGCAGGAGCTGGTGGACAAATACTCCATCTTCCCTGTCTCTTGGGTTGGATATCTCAGAGCAACATGTTCTGTACTGGCTCCCAGAGTTCTCCAGTGGTATTAAGCTCCAGTCACCTACAGTGGTAACTTTTTTGACGGTATACCTCCTATTTGTCTGCCCTCCCTCTCTGGCCTCACATCTCTACTCTCCTTTTGATGCTTCCTGGAATCAAATAAACTGCTTGCACTGCAATGCTTGTTCACAAGTTGGCTTCTGGAGGAGCCCAAAGGAATATGCTTTTTTATCTCTGAATCACCCAAACTGTGGTTCCCTTGCCCTGCAACAGCTGTCTCCCCCTTCTCGGCACATTGCACTCCACCCTTCCAGTTGCTCAAACCCAAACTCTAGAAATACCTTTGATCCCTTTCTTCACTGACTCCACACCTGATCCATCACCAGTATTCTCTTATCTCTAACTTCAAAACATATCCAGAGTCTTTGCATATCATAATCATATTTCTGAAAAACAATTATAAAGGAAAGTCACTAAAATCCTAAGAGAAAAAAAAAATATTGTACACAGAAGAACAAAGATAAGAAAAAACAGCTGACTTCTTGTCAGAATCTATGCAAGTCAGAAAATAATGGAGCACCATCTTTAAAGTACTGAAAGAAAACACCAAGCTGTCAAACTAGAATTCTATATCCAGCAAAAATATCTTTAAAAATCAAGATAAAGACAACACCAAATGCAGGCAAGCATGTAAAGCAACAGGAACTCTAATTCATTGCTGGTGGGAATGCAAAATGATACAGCCACTTTGGAAAAAAGTCCAGCAGTTTTTTACAAAGCTAAACATAATCCTACATATGATCCAACAATCATTCCCCTAGGTCTTTACCCAAGTGAATTGAAAACTTATGTCCATACAAAATCCTGCACACAAATGTTTATAGAAAATTTATTCATAAATGTCCAAAACTGGAAGAAACCTAGATATTCTTCAATAAGTGAATGGATAAACAAACTGTGGTGCATCCATATACTAGAATATTATTCAGCCCAGAAAGGAATAAGTTATCAAGTCACAAAAATACATGGAGGTAACTTATATGCATGCTTGTAAGTAAAAGAAGTCAATCTTAAAATGTTACATATTGTATGATTTCAACTGTATGACATTTTGGAAAGAAAAAAATTATGGAGGCAGTAAAAAATTAGTAGTAACTGGGGGTAGAGGTAGAGGGAGGGATGAATAGGTGGAACACAGAGCGGGGTTAGGACAGTGAAACCATTCTGTATGATACTGTAATGGTAAATACATGTCATTATATATTTGTCCAGACTCATAGAATGTACAACACCAAGAATGAACCCTAATGTAAAGTATGGACTTTAGTTAATAATAATGTATCAATATTGCCTTATCAATTATAACACATATAGCACACCAAAGAAAAATGTCAATGATAGGGGAGACTGTGTATGTTTGGGAGATGTAGGGTGTAAGGGAACTATCTGTACTTTCTGCTAAATTTTTCTGTAGCCTAAAATTTTTCTAAAATATAGAGTTTATCAATTAAAGAATAAAGGCAAAAATTTCCAAGTTCTTTTCCAATAAGTAAGGAGCTTGGAAGTTATTACTCATGTCTCCACAATAAAGAAAGGTGAACAAACTGAAAATCAACAACTGTTCTTAGATTCATCAAGGAACTGAGTTCATAGGACAAACGATTGCTTATAAAACTGGAGAGTCAGGAAGATACATGAGATCATAGTTTACCATGAGCTGAAGCCACCACCAGAATCAGCAACTGATGAAACACGAGGTAACTGACTAACTGCCAGAGACTGTATTTATATGGCTTGATAATTTCTTTCCTTTTAGTGCTGAATAATATTCTATTATATGGATATACCATCATTTGTTTGTCTATTCACCTACTGAAGAATATCTTGGTTTCTTCCAGTTTTTGGCATTTATGATAAATTTTCTATAAACACTTGTGTGCAGGATTTTGTGTGGACATAAGTTTTCAATTCATTTGGGTAAATAACTAGGAGGCTAATTTGATAAAAATATCTGGAGGCCCAGACTTAGGAGGAGTCCATGCTTTTATGAGTTTTACTTCTAGGAACCCCACCAAGTTCTCAGGGTGAAGATCAGAGGAAAATACTCTCATGTTTCCAGTAGGAGAAGAGGGAAAGTAAACATTTTGAAATGTGCCCGAATTCAGGTGATTATCAAAAAAATAATCCCTCACGACCAAGTGGGCTTCATCCCAGAAATGCACGCATGGTTCAACATAAGCAAATCTATAAATGTAATTCACCACATAAACAGAAGCAAAAACAAAGACCATATGATCCTCTCAATAGAAGCAGAAAAAGCATTTAACAAAATTCAACACCCTTTTATGATAAAAACGCTTAACAAAATAGGCATAGATGGGACTTACCTTAAAATGATACAAGCCATAGACGACAAACCCATAGCCAACATCATACTGAATGGGGAAAAACTAAAAGCTGCAAGTCCTAGCCAGAGCAATCAGGCAAGAGAAGGAAATCTGGGGTGTCCAAATGGGGGCAGAAGAGGTCAAATTATTGCTCTTTGTTGACAATATGATCTTATATCTAGAAAACCCCAAAGATTCTGCCATGAAACTACTGGAATTTATAAACAAATTCAGCAAAGACTCAGATTACAAAAGCAATGTACAGAAATCACTAGCATTCCTATGCCACAACAGTCAAACTGAGAACCAAATCAAAAACCCAATACCCTTCACAATAGCAACAAAGAAAATAAAATACCTAGGAATATATTTGACTAAGGAGGTAAAAAACCTCTACAGGAGAACTACAAAACACTGAGGAAGGAAATAGCAGAGGAGATAAACAGGTGGAAAATAATACCATGCTAATTAGTGAATCAACATCATTAAAATGTCTATACTACCCAAAGTGATCTATAGATTCAATGCAATCCCTATTAAAATGCCAACATCATTTTTCACAGATCTAGAAAAAATAATTCTATGCTTCTTATGGAACCAGAGAAGACCCCATATAGCAAAAGCAATCTTAAGCAAAAAGAACAAATTGGAAGGCCTCAATTTACCAGACTTCAACCTATACTACAGGGCTATAGTAACTAAAACAGCATGGCATTGGCACAAAAACAGAGACATAGACCAATGGAACAGAACTGAGAATCCAAATATAAAATGATCTTGATATAGCCATCTGATCTTTGACAAGGCAGACAAAAACAAACACTGTGGAAAATAACCCTTATTCAATAAATGGTGCTGGGAAAATTGAATAGCCACATGTAGAAGACTAAAACACAATCCACACCTTTTACCTCTCACAAAAATCAACTCACTGTGGATAACAGACTTAAACCTAAGGCATGAAAATATGAGAATTCTAGAAGAAAATATTGGAAAAACTCTTATAGACATTGGCCTAGGCAAAGAATTTATGAAGAAGACACCAAAGACAATCACAACAACAACAAAAATAAATGAATGGGACCTGATCAAATTAAAAAGCTTCTGCACAGCCAAAGAAACTATCATGAGAGCAAATAGGCAACCTACAGAATGAGAGAGAATATTCACATGTTACAATTCTGATAAAGTGCTGATAACTAGAATCTACACAGTACTCGGGAAAATCAGTAAGAAAAAAATCAAAGAACTCTGTCAAAAAGTGGGCAAAGGACATGAACAGAAACTATTCAAAAGAAGATAGACTAATGGCCAAGAAACATATGAAAAAATGCTCAACATCTCTAATCATCAGGGAAATGCAAATCAAAGCCACAATGAGATACACTTATCTCCAGTGAGAATGGTCTTTATCAAAAAGTCCCAAAACAATAAATTTTGGTGTGGATGCAGAGAGATAGGAACTATCATACACTGCTGATGGGACTGCAAACTAGTACAACCTCTGTGAAAAGTAATATGGAGCTACCTTGAAGAACTACAAGTAGAACTACCATATGATCCAGCAATCTTATTACTGGGCATCTACTCAAAAGAACAAAAGACATTCTATAAAAAAGATATCTGCACTCAAATGTTTGTAGCTGCACAATTCACAATTGCAAAGATGTAGAAATGACCCAAGTGCCCATCAATACATGGGTGGATTAATATAATGTGGTATATGTATACCATGGAGTTCTACTCAGCCACAAAAAAACAATGGTGATCTACCACCTCTTATATTATCCTGGATAGAGCTGGAGCCCATTCTGCTAAGTGAAGTATCCCAAGAATGGAAAAACAAGCACCACATGAACTCAGCATCAAATTGGTATTAACTGACCAACATTTATGTGCACATACAGTAGTAACATTCATTGCGTGTCAGGCAGATGGGATGGAGGAAGTGGTGATGCGTATATACACACCTAACGGGTGTGGTGTGCACTGTCTGGGGGATGGACATGCTTGAAGCTCTCACCGGGGTGGGGCAAAGGTAATATACGTAACATAAACATTTGTACCCCCATAATATGTTGAAAT
>CAUYRT010069148.1:0-47629 GCA_963574885.1 Lepilemur ruficaudatus | reverse complement strand
CCAGCTGCAAAAGAATACAGAAAACTCTGTAGCTCACAGGCCAAACAACATAGGTATCATAGGGTCCAGAAATTGGCCTCGAACAACCTGCGTGCATAGTTAAGACTTAGATCATGTGATTCCCAACTGTCCAAAGAGGTTCCGTGGTGACATCTGAGCCATTAGGGAGGTCCCAATCTAGGCACTATAAAACAAGATGCAGACCATAATGGAGGCCCTCTTTTTGCACCCTCCCTTCTGCTCTTTCTTTGCTGTGACAATGGGCTGGAATGTCATCTGTTGCATATGTGTCATGCTCTGTAAACCTATATCTTGCTCTATAATCCTATCTTTCTCTCCTCAATAAACCTCATTTTCGTGCTTGCCTTACTTTGGCATGTCTGATCATTCTTTGGCCATGAGGCTGTCAAGAATCAACATTTTCAGACTAAAAACCTGACAATTATTAAAAAAAGAACAATTTTAGGTATTTTTGATTTAGGAAATTGAGAGTACTTCTACCTAGATTTTTGCTTCTCAAAATTGTTGAACTATTTTTTTTTCAATTTTTCACATATGATTTTGAAATAATTTTATAGAAAAGGTAACAAAAATATAACAAGGAATTCCAGCTTTTGGTGTCAAATGCAGATACTGCCATGAGATGGGGAGCAAGTTTCTCTGGCTCATTAACTGCTGCTCTGGAGGATTCACTCAAGATTGATTAAGGTACCTCTGATGAAACTATGAATAGGCATGAGTTACTACAACACATAACATCATAGAAGGACATGGAAAAGAAATCCTTTGAGGAAACAAACCAAAACCTACCAAAGCTTAAACAACTTGAAGTCAATAGGCTGACCTTTAAAAATAATGTACCCCAAACAAAACATACAAAGAACAAAAAGAAATAAAAAAGAATACTTAAGTGAAGATGTGATGGATTCATGGAATACCTAAGACAGAACTCACAGATGGTTCACAATGGTGAGATGGGAGCAACTGACAATGAGGCAGTAAGGGAAGAAATTGCAGGTTTAAAGACAGATGGTTGACGGGAAGAAAAATGATTAAAAAGACAAGCAGCAAAGAAAAATGCAAGGATAGGTTTCCATTGTAGAAAACCTGGTCATGGAATTGCAAATTGCCCAGCTGCCCTTAAAAATAAGGATATTGGCACTGGAATATGCTGTGAGTGTGAGTACACAGAGCATGAAATAACCAAGTGCAAGGCTAAAATAACCCAGCTCTTGGTGAATTCGCTTTCATGAAATGTTTTGTTTGTGGGAAATGGGGTACCTGTCTAGATCTTCTTCTGATAATCCCAAAGGACTTTGTGCCGATGGTGGTGGTTGCAAACTTTGTGGCTGTGTGGAATATTTTAAGAAAGATTGCCCTGAAAGTCAGAATTTAGATCTATCAGATGGTCACAGAAGCCAAAATATTCATCTTCTTAGAATCATTGGTTTCATTTACTCAAGGTATTAGCCATTCCCATACTACTAAATCTAAAAAAACTTCATGTACATTTTGTAGTTGGTCCTGTTGGATTATCCCTGCCTCTTCTCTGTTTTCTTAGCATTAGCCCTGGGTATTGACTGTATTTCTAAGGTTTCTAGTTAAATCAAATCATATGTATAGCAATGGAGTTTTTTAATTAAAAGTGAAAGTATACTCTCAAGAGAAAGGGAGTGGGCAGGCTTGAAAAGAGCAGCGGCATTGGAAGGAAGTAGTTTTGAGTCTTTTGAAGTCTTACTAATTGAGGGGAGGAATATTCAAAACTAAAGTGATTGGCTTTTACTAAGAATTTGGGTAGTAATTCTTAGAATCTTGTTCCCTCCCATTTTTACGCATTATATGATTGTCTCGGAATTGTCCTGATAATTTCAAGAGTGGAGAAATTTTAAAACTGCAATGTAAATATATTGTAATTAGCCAAAGTTCATATAAGATGACGGAGATAGCTGACAAACTGGTTCAAGCTGGTCCTTGCCTTCGGTTATCAGCTCCCTAGTTGGTTGTTAACTTTAACACCTGCACCCAATCTTCAACACCTGCATCTGCTCTCCACCTGTCTCCTATCTCCTACTCTAACAGTTATATCGTCATGCCTGTATATCCTAGTCCATAATGCGTATGCATTACTTTTTTGTCATTATTGTTAATAAATGCATAAAGTACTCATAAAATATAAAAAGGAGTTATTTTATTAGCCATGATAAAATGTATAAAAGTGAATTGTAAGATGCAGGAAAATGAAATGACTACTTTACAAGAAATAAATCTAAAACCATTGGTGTATTAGCTGATTTATGCTGATAGAGCAATTTGAGAATATAATAGCAGGAAGGAACTGGAGTCTTGATTTGCCTGTAGTTCCCAGTTGTCTAAAAGTCATTTTGTTCCTCACCTTCACAAAGTCAAAATTGGACTTGCTATTCCATCAAGACTATCTCCCATTCTTGGCATTCGGTATATCAAAAGACCAAAGGGTCACATACATCAAAGAGCCCTCATGATAAAAGAGATTTTTCACCTAGATAAAAATCTAAAAGGCTCCATGGGATTTATTTATTATTGGACTCTTATTCCAAGATCAAACGTGTCCCAATGCAGCCAGGTATCAATCTGAACTAGGTATCAGTTGATCAAAGAGTGAGACACAAGTAGATGAATCCAGTCAAATGCCAGGACTTATATACAGAGCCATGAAAGCTGAGGTTCCAGAAGAGCGTTCCATTCACATCACCACAGAAACTGAAACAGCCTTCTGATTTAGGAAGACTAAAGCTGCCCACTACGGATCATGCAGAGGAGTGTGAGGAAAGATTTGTAATCAATGAAATAAAATCAATAAGAAAGTAAAGTCAATAATCAATAAATCCCCTGAAAAATCTATTAAAACTTAGAATACCACTACTGTTTCTTTGTCTTAAGTTTTTCTCTCCAGGATTTTATATTTGTGATAGCATAACACACACTCACCTCTTTTGAAAAATAAACACATCCCTCCTTGCATGCAGATGGAATGTTTCACATTTCTTCAATTCATATCATTTTGTTACTACTAGAATGATTAGGTATTCACTGGTCTCTTCCTTTAGCTTCATGGTATGTGAAAGCAGGTGTCTTGTCTTTTTCTTCTTTATCCCACTCCAAAGCACAACAGTGCCTGGCATAAGTGAAGAGTCATTTAAGCCTTGATAAATTGAACTGCTGAATATAGCCAAGCAATCTTTTGTACTTTAAAATCCCTGCTACCCGAGAGCTTCCCATCCTAAAGAGAAACACTTCTCCTGCCAGGAATTCTCAACCTTGGCTGCAAAATTAAAATCATCTGGAAGGCAGTTTAAAAACAAATTGGCCTCTCCCCTAATCCAATTAAATCAAAGACTCAAGGTTCAAAGGTGAGTATGCAAGGTGCAAGGATGATCCTAAAGTGCTTGTAAAAATTCAGATTCCTGGGTCTTCCCTCCAGAAAATCTGGTTCATAATGGCTGGAGTGAGGGCCTAGGAATTTAAATTTTAAGAAGCACCCTGTAGATTGTGATTCTTAGAGTTCACTTTGGAATTGTAGCACTGGATTTAGTCTCTTGCATACTTCGTTTTGTACACTAAGCCCGGATTCAGCACCTTAATGAAAAGGTTAATGGAGTTTGGAGACTTCTTCACTGCAGTTCTGAACTAATTAAATTAGAGGAAAGAATTCATTCTAGAAAATAATATATTTTAAATTGAAAATAATGTCTTTTAACAAGCATATTGTCCCTTCTATGCCCAGAATTGGTATCTGGGTTTTCCTGTATTAAGTTTAATAATGAATTTAATGCCTTCTTGGTGAATTGCTTTATTTTAGTCCTACTTTACTAAACTTCTTGAGATTATGGATAGTAGGAGCGTATCATTTGGATTTAGACCTGAGTATTAGTCCTAGTTCTACTAACTCACTTAATGATGTGCCCACACAGTCTGCTCAAGTGTACATTGTAGACACAAGTACACTTAACTCCTAAGGTTAATTTGAGGTCATTTATGTGAAATTCTATTAGTGCAGTCCATAGCAACCATTCTATATGTGTTTGGTTGTTTGCTTATTTGTTTTCAAAAGCTACCAACTATTTCTTTATAATACTTTATATACTGCATCATACCAGGCACAATTTGGGGCATTTTATAGTCATTTACTAAATATTTACTAGTTGTACAACAGTAAAAAGAACTAACATTTTTTAAATATCTACTGGACACCAAGCATTGTGCTAATTTTTGAATCCATTATCTTATTTAAAGCTCACACTGAATTTATAAGAAATTAGGCAGGTAAGGAAACAAAAGCTAAGAGAGTTTGAATAACTTGACCAGGGTCACAGCCTTGATAAGAGGCAGAGAGGACATTTGAATCTACAATTGGCTTCAATGTCAATGGTCTTTCCATTACACTACAGAGCACTTGCCTTTAAGAATGAACAAAAGGAGACCACGCCAAAGTCCTGTGGATTCAGAGGGCCCATCCTGGCTGCCTTCTGGTTATGCTTTCCCATGAAGTAAGGAAACCACAGGATCAAAAGAACATGCCCACTAGAGCCTGCACCCACATTTCAGTCCACATTCCAGTTCCCCAGGACCCCGATTATTCTACCCAACTATTCCTGTGCCTATTTAAGGCAGACTATGGCACGCTCCAAGGACTGCGGGATGGCCAAGGGGCGTTATAGTGGTGATGGCAGATTTTTTTCTCTTGGCGGTCCCTGGCAGAGCCGGATGGAATAGCAGAAGGAGAAGAGAAGGTGGCGGGGTTGTGGCATGACTCTCCCTAAGTCACCCCATTCTGAGGGTTCAGAAAATTTAAATTCATACCTGCTTCCCAGGATGGAATAAAATTATGTTTGTCAATGTAGGGAGAGAGAATGTATTTTATTTAGCAGTATATTAGCTTATTTATAACTTCTAACTATTCAGACATATGGTTTGTGGCCTTCCATTAGTTCTTGCCCTTAATCCCATGAATGTTATGGGTGGGAGACCTGTAAATAAGCATATTGATTATTTGATCCAGGGGAGAAAATAATCATTTAATTCAGAAATGTCTCAGAAGCAAGATCATAAACACAGTTGATAGCATATTTAGCAATTATGGTTATTCTACCTACTTCAAAAAAAATTCAAAGCGATTTATTATTATGATTACTATTTTTATATTTTCAAATACAAATAGAGATGGGGTTTCGCTCTTGCCCAGGCTGGTCTCGAACTCATGAGCTCAAGTGATCCTCCCGCCTTGGCCTCCCAGAGTGCTAGGATTACAGGCATGAGCCACTGTGCCCTGGCCAAAGTGATTTATTATTGAAAGACTACAGGAAATCAAACATAACAGTAAAAGGAAATTTTCTACCACAAAAACAAAGGGAGAAAAAAACATAAAAATGGAGGCTGATAAAGTTAATAAATAACAGTAAAGGGCACATGAAATTAAATAGACTCTGTTTTACTTATCCAGAGAATCTTGAAAGCACTTAACTTTAACTTGCACAGCTTTTATAGTCCAGAGAACTGTATTAAGTGGAAATCTTTCCATATTGTGAATACCACACAGAGTGAGGCGGGAAAGGGTCTCTGTGGTTTCATTAACATAATGGATATGCAATTCTTTCCATCTAAAATTTTTCAAGAGAAAAAGGATGGGCTAGTCAAAAGACAAACGCTCCCAAGTAAACTCTGTGCTTGGGAAGAAGGCTTTTCTGCCCCTGAAAATCATCTTTCATGCAACATCCACCTTTGGACATAGACATGGCTAGAATCTCAACCACAAAATGGAGACATGCATTCTACCTCTAGGGATAACTAGAAAATAATTTTTCATTTTTATGCACACTATGTTTCTGAAATATTATTAAAAATTTTGCTTTTAATGCTGGGCACAATGGCTCACACTTATAATCCCAGCACTTTGGGAAGCCAAGGCAGGAGGATTGCTTGAGGCCAGGAGTTCAAGATCAGCCTGGGCAACATAGCAAGGCCCAATCTCAAAAAAAAAAAAAATAAATAAAGGAAAAAAATAGCCAGGCTTTGTGGTGCATACCTGTATCCCAGTTACTCAGGAGGCTGAGGCAGCAGGATCACTTGAGCCCAGGAGTTTGAGATTATAGTGAGCTCTGATTGGGCCACTGCACTCCAGCCTGGGTAACAAAATGAAGAATGCATTCATACATTTATTTATTTATTCATTCAATAAATAGTCATTGGGGGAGTGTCTACCAAATGCCAGGCAGAGAGAGAGGTGCTGAATACATAATAGTAAATATCTTCTATGCTATAGAACCAGCATTCTCAGAGCCAATAGCACAGTGAGGGGTTGGTTGGAAAATGTTTTCTGTACAGCACAAGATAGTAAATATTTCAGGCTTTGTGATTCAAGAGGCAAAACTGAGGCTGTTTTGTAGGTATTTAGCCAGAGAGAAAACAAATTTTTATAAGTTTTGTATTGACCTGATCCATACTCCTCCAAAAAAAAAAAAAAAAGATTGATTTAGCTCACAGCTGTTGTTCGATGACCCGTGTGTATAAAAGTCAACCTTCACCAGTAATTCTGGACTTTGTGTGAATTCACAGAAGCCATTCCCTAATTTAACTTTATCAAGATATTTTATCCATTCAATTATTCATTTACTTATTCATTCATCAAATATTTCTTAATCTCCTACATCATGCTAGACCCATATAAAACTCAATGTTAGTGCATCATAACTCCATTTTCTTTTCATAATAATTTCTCATTTAATAGTAAGTATAATATGGGGAAAATTTTTTTACACAAGCAATATCTCAAATAATTCATGCACCGTAACACTGAAGGAGTAAATCCCCAATTTGGAGATGAGAAAACTTGGAGACGCTCTAAGACTGAGAACATCTCAGAAACATTCTCACCGACACCAAAGATGTGTTTTAAACACAGCTTTGTGTGGGCTTCCTTGTTTTTGTTTTTAGCAGGAAGCAGGGATGCAATGGGAGAGCCACACCTTTTATTCAGCCATCCAGTTATTCATTCATCCATTTGTCCATCTGTCCATGCATTTGTTCCTCCTCATCTATTGAAACCCTGCTACATATTTAGCATTGATCATAACATACATACCCAGCCGCAGGTAACAGGCTCTATTGTGCCTTCACAAGGGATGCCTCTCTCTCCTAAAGCGTAATGAATAAACGTTTCTGAAGAACATGTTTTAGAAAAGGAGCAATTTGAGTACTTAGGATTTGGCTGGTCATTGCTGTCTCACTGGATCTGCTTATTTCCTCAGGTAAGCAGATTGTCTCAGCTCACCTACTCACACCCAACCCCTCCCTGTAAGCAAAATATCTGAAAAATGATCACTCTGTAGTGCTATCAGCACCAATTTCTATCTTTGATTTGAATGTCCTTCTATATAGAAGGATTTTAAATTACCCATTCACATTCAACTTAAGTCAAGCAATTCCCTGAAATAAATCTGTGACAGCTCTGGTCCCACTCAGCTCCTGTGGGCTCTTGCTGTAGGCTTAGCACGTTGGAAAATATTTCTTGCACAGATTGGAGAAAAACAACTTGGAAATTTTCTCTTTTCTAAAATGTCTTAGATAATCAGCATAAAAGTTGATTGGTGATAAAAATCATACTTTATTCGCAGTTGTCTAGGGGCCGTAGCATGTCTTAATACTTTGTATACGTTACCTCACAGAATCCTCACAACCACTTTATGATGTAGTTAGACTATTATTTTCATGTTACAGATGAAGAAACTGAGGCTTCCAAGCTTAAATTGCTTTTTTTTCTAGTGAGTAGTGGAGGCAAGATTCAAACAGGCATTCTAAATCCAGACCTTACTTTTACCCATATTACTATGGAGCTGTTTATTTTTTTTTTCTCCTGAAGGAAATAGAAACAAAAAATTGTGGCAACAGCTTAGGCACACTACTCATGTAGAAAGATAAATATCAGGCTTTTATTTATTTATCTTTTTACGTCCCTGTCCTAATCCTGAGAAAATATCAGGCTTTAATGTTGATCACCTGGGACAGATGGTGATGAAAACTGTCATTTTTATATATCTTTGTATCGTATTGGTTCTTCTGTCACAAGAGTATGTCTTAATTTTGTAATTTAAAAACTTAAACATAGAAACAAAATAGATGAAAGAGAACTTTCACAAAGAGGAAATAGAAGGAAAGAGAGAAGGAATGGAGAAAGGAATGAAGGAAAGAAGAAAGACTAATAACATGATTAAGCATGTCAAAAATCTCAACATTGATAATGACATATTTGGGGAAAATGGACTATTTTGAAAATAGCTACAGATTGAATAGGATAAATGAGTGAATGAATGACTTTCAGGTTTACAGGTTAATTTTTTAATGAGAAAAGAGAATTAAAAAATCAAGATTTTGGAATTTACTTTTTACATTTGTAAAAGCATAAAACTATTTTTGGGAGTTCTTCTTCCCATCCTTTGGTCTATGATCTCCTGAAAACATTATTTTCACTGTGTGTTCACTAGAAACGTCCAGGAGCCTACTCACAAAGTGAGACGCTATCGCTAAAGCTAGAGGTGAAGTAAGCTCTTCGTTCTGCCCCACTGTGTTTATCTTCCTCTACCCCAGGAGAGACATGATAGCAGGAACTCTTGACTAGTTATCGACGAAATCAAATCTCCTGTCTTCATTGAAGTTTGTATCTTTCTTATTCCAGAAAAGGCGTATGACTGCCTCATTCTTGAAGATGTCCACTGACAAGAAATAACTTTTCTTATTCCTATATCTCAGGTCCTATTGATGCTCACAGTCTGAAATGTATTAACTACTTCTAGCCTCAAGGATTATAATAGCCATTTAAATTCATTCTTATGAAAAAAGCAAATAGTTGAAAACCAATTAGTATGCCCTGCACAAGTAGTCAGTTAACATTTATATTCATTTGTATTCCTTAAGCCATCAGCACGTACTAGTTAAACGAGAAATCATATGACAAATGATATACCATATACCTGTATGGTATTGTAATACCGTTTTTTACTAGGAAGTAAAATCTGGTCATCTGCTGACATGCAGTTATAGAAACTAAATTTCCATGCATTGCTTTCCTATTTCAAGCCCATTCCAAGCTCCTTTAGAAACTGTTCATGTTTTGCTTTTAATGACAGTCCACTGGGTTTGTCATTCCATAGGCTCTGCCTATAATTACTAAGGCATTTAGATGAGCAGTTGTCAACTCTAGTGTACAGTTGAATTACAAGATCTTTAAGAAATATATTGATGTTTTGACACCCCCCCAACTCAGTTATATCTCTGAGGTATGCATGGGGCTTGAATACCACTATTGTAAAAAATCTCACAAGGTGCTACTAATGTAGAGTCAGAACTGAGAAAGTTTGAGTTAGACATTTAAGTGGAAAGCAGAGTCTAAGGGTAGAATCTTCCACGGGGAGAATTGTCAGGATAGGACCTTTTCTTATCTGTACCCTTAGATTACTGGGCAAAGAAAAATTTCCTCATTGCTCATTATTCTAAATGGAGATTTGGAACTTATTCAAAAGCACTTGGAAGATAGATGGAAAGTTAAAATATATGTCAAGTCAGAATCCTCAAAATATTAGATATTAGTCTTAGTGAATTTTGGGCACATTTCAACTGGCCTGCCAACTTCCAAATCCTCTGCAATTATTATCCAAAATGTACTTGAAACCAGCTTAATTTATTCTTTTATCTTCTTTTTGATGTAACTATAGATGGAAGTAGAACGCAATGTAATTGTGTTATTTCAGACAATAAAACAAATCATCTACCACAGAGAAGTAATCAAGCCATTTAAATTTGTCATGGTTGTCTGAACACCTGTCATCTTTTATTTTTAGGGCCTGACTATATTCCCCTAATAATTTTGGTTGAAAAAGAATCATCAACACAGCACAATAAATATTTCTTTAGGAAAATAGCATTTAAGTGAAACATCTAGTCAATAAGTAAGTTCAGCATAGGATAGTATGAAGTTTCTAGGGAACACTCATGTTTAAGAAAAAATTAGCTTTATTCCTTTGTTGTACAAAACAAAGCCTTTTAAAACTTATTGGCTATTTTCCTTTTGATGAGATTCTTATTAATTTGCTCTGATAAAATGAAAAATACTGAAGGTAGTAATAAATTCTGCAAGAAAAGGAGTACTGAAGAAATCTCAAAGACATTATTACAAGCCACAGGGGACAGCCCAATGTGAAACTTCACTTATTCATAAATAGCATGCTGATTCAACCTATAATTACAAATGGTCAGTGTAGCAAAGGGACAGTGGGAGGAAGGTAGTCTTAAAGAATGCAGATATGGGACTTCAACTGTTTTAAATTATTTAATACCCCATAAGTGATGGCTCATGATTGCAAAGACTGATTAATTTCCATCTTCTATACCAGGGGTTGGCAAATTTTCTATGAAGAGCCAAATAGTAAATAGTTTAGGTTTTTTGAAACATACAGTCTCAGTTGCAGCTACTCAATTCAGTCATTGTAGCATTAAAGCAGCCAGATGCAAAACAGATGGGCATGGCTGTGTTCCAATAAAACTTTATTTACCACCAGTGGTCATTGGTAGGTAGCTAGTAGTTTGCAAATTCCTGATTCAATTAAACTTTTTAAAAGTAAACTATGGTTTAAAAGTAAACTTTAAAAGTCAAGATTCTACCTCTTAGAACCTGACCCTTGAAAAATAAAAATAAGATCCCAAGCCTCTCAACTGACTGAACAAACCCCCGCTTGGGCAAAGGGACCCCAGTGAAGCCTTAAAAACTGAGTTTCAGCCATGATAGGATGGGAAATTGGACATGCCTCATTATATCCCCTCCCTTGCTAACCACCTTTAGGCTTTCTTTCCTAAGAGTTAAACAGAAACCAACACTTTCAAAAGACTTGCTCCACCACTGATTTACACACTAATTGACCATGGATTGATTCTGGCTGGTTTACAGGGGCTGTGCACTGAATGCCTCCGTGTCTTCCATTTCAGCTTTAGACATACAGAGTCTAATATTACCACATTTAAATGTTAAGTCTCCACCCCAGAGTGAACATGAGACATATATATGTAGCATTCATGTTTGCTTACTATGGATGCACATCTCCATCTTCATGAGTATTCATAGCTCCTCCTATGACCTGTTGACAGGTCAGCATAAATTCCTCTCTCACCTTTCCCTCTCTCTAAGTACCTGCTTCCACTTTCTGCCACAGGCTATATCTCCCAGCTTGCCTGCAGGCTGCAATCTTTTATAAGAGATAAAACTCTTCTCTCTAAATTTATGAAACTTTTGATTCTTCAGTTGACACCTTTAAAACCTTAAAAAGTGGTTTTAGGGCAAAGATGAGTAATGAGTAGGGAGACTATTTGGGAGAAAAATACCCACAAACTAAGAGTTTGAAAGCATGCAGAAAATATCTGAAGCTTGCAAAAGTTTTTGTTTAAAATCACTTATATGATTCTGGGGTATTTGGTAACTGGTGCATGGTTCTTACTTTAAAATTCATTGCATCTTGATGTGTGACTTCTTTGTGTTTTAGAATAACATAATCAAGCTTTCCGTTTTTCAAGATCCCCACACTCTAGAGAAAAACAAAGTGAGCCAAAGGCTCTGTAAATTGCATCATATTAGACATTTTCTAAAAGTCTTCACACGAAAATACATCGCTTGGCAGAAATATGATTGAGGCCAGGAGGTGAAGTCTCAAGAGCCCATATTAACTCAGCTCTGTTTAGAAGATAGTTATTAGAAGTATCGAGAAGAGAAGAGAACTTGGCATGAACTTTGCAAGAATTATAGAGTCTCCTTTTTACATTTATTCCTTTTATATCCCTAATGGATTTCTTCAGGGCTACATTTCCAAGGTCTCTGTTTCAGGTCACTGAAGGGTTCTGTAACTGTGAAACATATTTTCCAAGACACAGAAATAGCTTAGAACCAGATTTTCTTGTGTGTGATTAACCTTTGTGGGAGCGTTTTCTTTTTTATGGACCTAAAGGAGGCTGTGTGAAATTAAATCATGAATTTATTAACTGCTTTCTTCAGTTCTTTCTTTAAGAGACTTATTTACCAAGCAAGATTTAATAAAGAGGTTGTTTTATGCAAGCAAAAAGTATAATAATAGAGTTTCTATTTCCCAGAAATAGGCATTGACAGCAGAGAAATATGGAATATGTAATTCTGGTTCTAATTTTCCTACCTGGAGTAGAATCTTCAAACTCATTCCTTATTTGTCTAGAGTGCTTAGTCTTAATACTGGGGACAGTTGGGAAAGTGGAGCAATGTAATATCAAATTCATAAACTAAAGAATGGTCTGAGCTGAAAACTATTGATATATGTTAGCTATAATTTTCTTAAGATTGTAATTATTAATAAGTATTATTATCACTGATGTAAATGCACAAATGACATTGGAAAATAACTGTTTCTCTCATAATAAAAATGAAATATATTGATGAATAATGTGGTTATAAAGTTAATACCATTATAACTTCAATATTTTGAATCTGTCAGAAGTAAATGAATGAAAAAAGGAAAAAAGCAGAAAGTTGGAAGTTTTAAACCATGAAACTTCTAAAACACAAAAACTATTTTTTTACACATAGGAGGTCTGTCCAGAAAGTATCCTGTCATTGTTAATGTAACAAGAATGGTTACATGGCTGGATACTTTCCAGACAGACCCCACTCATACACTGAAAACATTGATGAAATTTGTGTCAAAGAATAGCAAAACAAGGGATAAGTATGGAAGAGATGCACATGGATTTACTCCGACACACGCATGTAAATTCACATATATGTATACTCACACAAATATTAGAGTTATGCAAATTTTCTAAAATGTCAAAAATTTTTAATGGAAATTCAGAATCCAAAAATAAAGGTAAAAACATCATAATTAGTGATTTCATGGCCACTAAAAGAAGATAAATATGTGAAATTGAAGACGTGAATAGTTGGAATTAGAATGTATGTAATGGTTTGATGATATTCTACCCCTTTCTTTAGGCTGCTATTTATTCCAAAATTTCTTGTAATTAAAATTCAATGATAAATGGACAAATCTAATAGGATGTGTCTTCATCCAAGAAAAGTATGGCTATGCAAAAACACTCAAGAAAAGTGTGGCTATGTAAAAGAAGAGTCTGTCAAAATGTTTAAAAGGAGAACATAAAACAATATATAAAAATGTAGAACATTTTTTGTAGCCATGAGATAGCTGAACAAAAATTTCCTGCTATAAAATAAAATAAAAAATAATAAAAACATTTGTTTTGCAAACTATTTATGGTCCTATTTTTCGAACAAAAAAATAAGAAAAGTAAAAGTAAAAACTCAATATGTATATTTGACTTATTGGATACAAACAGACATAGTTTAGATGCTTAATGGATTCTAATTAATCAATTAAAATATGGAACATCTAGATCATAAACTCCAGACAGAGAATCTACCTAAAGTCTACACCATATTTTCCATTTTGTGACCTGTTAAGAAGGCATGAAATGAATGACAATCTTCCTCCTGGATGCTGTGCTAGTAAGTCCCTAATCAAACAACAAGAAAGAGACTATTGGAGAGTCCAAACCACTAGTGTTAGGTTTATAGATCGAGAGATTTTAAGTTTTTTAAAGGCCTTGTGCATGATTAAAACTACTTTTTCTTTTTTTTCCTCTACTGTGTCCCTAATTCTGATATTATGTTGATCCAGATGAGGTTACCCGCTCATGGCTTATGATTTTTTTCATTGCTTTAGCATAGATAATGTTTTACTCTGACCTGCACTCCAAGCAAGGTAAACCCCGTCATCATGACTCAGCAAGAAAGTTCCAGCTCCTCTTAAATATTTTCTGAAATGTTATTTATGAATACAAAAATAAATTAATTATTGTGTGATAAATAGGCATTGCTATGCTTTTTTATGCCATTATGAACAGACGGCTTGTAAATAGTGTTTTATAGAAAAATAAATAAGACATTATTGTCATATACTTACCAATTTAATACTATTTCTCTTGGAACAAATACTGAGACATTTTTTAAAGCTTTCAGATCTTTGATTAATAATACATGTGATGTAACTGAATGTGAGTGACAGGCCCCTGAGATGACAGAGATGTATTACCTCACTTCTTGTGTATGCCTTGGTGTTCACAGCAATATGGGTATGTGTAATCATGTCTCCAGAGGTTTTATTCATTCCATATTGGAGCATCCAATACTTCCCTTGAAATTCTCTTCTATGTTCTAATCACAAATATACATGCTTGCATTCCTTCTGTTCATCAAATTTCTTATCTGACTGCATTGGAAAACTGCAACTGTACTCTTTTGCTCTGAGCTATTATGACATCAATTAATAATTTATTTAATAGATGATAACTTAATTTCATTCCCATAATGGGCTTTGTAGTATTTTGAATTTCATGTTTCATTGTTTTTTCATTAAATGTAATTTTTATTACTTCATTGTGTATCAAGGGATGAAAGAACCGCCTAAAAAGGATTAATTAGCTATTTAGGAAACTTATCAAAAGCATTTGTTTCCTGTTCTTTCAAGGCATTGTCAATTATAAACCAGGCTGAATGTAGAGATCATGAGTCCATGATTCTTCAGGAAATTCTCTTTATCCCCCAGTAATAGTGGGCCACTTGTGTGATATACATTGAAAAGCACAGAGGTGATTTAAAAACAAAATCTAAGCCATCTTCCTGTCATTTCTTCAAGTGTAGCTAGATTGCAATTTATAACTTCACTGATGTCCTAGTTCTTCCTCATAAATTATTCTAAAATAAATGTTGGTCCGTAACTGTTTTTTTTTTGCCCCGTGGCTACCTTATTGCCTATAGAATAAAGTCTAAATTTCTTAGACTACAACCTCCCTTCTCTTATGTATTCTCCTTCTAATTAACATCAATCACCACTACTCTTTCTACTTCTATTACTTAAAAAAAAAAACTTCCTAGATTAGAAGAAATTTCATTATTTTACACTATCAATTATTTATCTTGCGATTTTGTTTTAGAGCAGTCATCACAGCTGCAATTAAATAATTATGCATGTCACTAGTCTTCCCTTTTAGGCTGGGATTCATCATTAAAGTGATAACCCCAGGGCCTAGCATGGGGCCTCACATATAATAATGATTCAACAAATATTTCTTTAATGGATGTTGACTTTATGGTTTTCTCTTCCTTTCTTCACTTATCAAGTGTTATTTGTTATTTCTCATGATTCTTTCCTTTACCCACTGAACTTCTTGTATTGCATACTGGGTAGTTTCACCCACTCTCTCAGTTTTTGCTGCATATTTTATTAATATATTGATGACTGCAAGATAAATATTACTAGCCCACAAACGCTTCCTACTGGACAACCCTACTAGGATTTCCCATAGGTATTCACATATCTAAACTTCGGTGATGACATCACCTTCCTTCTCCATCCTACACTTGAAACAGCTTCTTCCTCTGCTGTTACCTATAAACATTATCTTCTAATTGTCACTCTCAACCCCCCACCACCATTTCTATTGATTTCCTCTACACTCTTCATCTTTCCATGAGAAAAGTCCGGCTAACTTGGCTTGACTTTTTTTAAAACTAGACGCTAATTTTCACTAATTGTCTCTCTAATACAGCAGTAAAACAACCACCAAAATGGATTTCTCTGGGCCCTTTTCTTTTTTAACCTTACATTTTTTTTTCTTCTGCCATTCAAGTGACCATCCAAACTGCTCAGCTACTTAGAAAATGTTCATACTTCCTCATCATAATAAGCTCAATTCAACAGAATCAACATCCTATACAAAGTCTTCAATCACTGTCTCAGCTTTGTCTTAGCAATCTTCAAATTGTATGGTTTGCTTTAGAAACACAAAACTGCTTACGGTTCTCTTTCTCATACATGATGTTGTCTGTGCATTGTGCTGGGAAAACTGACATATCACCTTCCACCACCTGGCTAACTTTTATTCATCTGTTAGAGCTCAACTCAGGAATCACTTCACGTAAGAAGCAAACCTGATTCCTTCTCCCACAACCGTACATCCCAGGTCTAGTGTCCTCTCTGCTTACATAACACGTATTACCTTTTCCATTCAACTTATCATACTGTATTTGCAATATTGGAAGTTCACTGAAGGTAAAGACTATGTCCTTATTCTTTATTTATTGTTGGCATAGCAAAAGCACTCAATGAATGTTTCATGAGTAAATGAATTAATGCATTAAGGAATAAAAAGATTCTGAATTGGGTCAAAAATTGAAAACTAACCACTCATTTCATGTTTTTGCTGTTGTTGTTGTTCTACAGCTAGTGTTCCATTTTCAAGTCTGTCACTCAAGCCTTTATGAGGAGAGAAAGCTTTTCCACTGTACTGTAATGCTCATTCACATTAACCAATTAGTTCTCTCATGTCTCTATTTTTCTGATAATATTTTCACTTTAGTTCATTATTCACTTTAGTTCATTCATTATTTACCAAAATTATGCTTTTACTAACTATGAAAATAATAAAAAATACTAAAGTGTAGAAGCTTAAATTTGTTAGGAGTACTCAGTTGTGATAATTACATATTTTTTATTCAATATTCTTTGTTTGAGTTGAGTCCCCAATTTCCAAAAGTTAAGCTTCTGGCTTTGAGGGACATGCCTTATGTTTTTTCCCTCTTTTAAATACTTGGCAAGTAAAAATTTGTTGCAGCCTAATGGTTACCTCTTAAATAGTTTAGACAGATTTAAATAGTGTGTTGTATCCTAAGAAGAATGAATGGAATGATTTTACTGACTCCATGAAAACAGTTTACATAAAAAGAACTATTGAGGTTAGTAAAGAGGGCTTTTCTCCCCCTCTATGGAAAAGAGACTAGAATATAATGCTTTAGCTACTGTGTTATTCAGGGATATCCATCAATGACATTTGAATAGGATATAAAAGTGAATCATAATGCAACTCTAAAAATAAAATGTCTAAAACTGAATAATTGTGATAAAAATAGTGTTGATTGATTTATTTTCATCTTTGAATGCTAACTGATCCATAATGTCTTCCATCTGAAGCTCCTCTATAAAAATTCAATAAAAGTCAATACAAAAATATTTTAAACATTGCCACAATAAACAAGCCAGCCCTTCAAAGGTGTTATCCTACCAATTTCGATAGTAAACTCGACCGAACAGGAATAAGACTAACACTGATTACCAATATGTGTTCCCAAAGAGAAGCATGTTTTCTAGGAAAACACAATCTAATAGAACACAAGAGGCAAAATATTCTGAAGAGAGTGATAACAGTTTCCTGTTCTGCCATTGCTAAAACAAGACTTGCTACAGCCATCTGAAAGCCCTCATTCTCTTCTTTTACCCTTGGTTTTCTTTCTCATTTTTGTGCGGTGGAAAGAGTTTACTCTCAATTTTGTTAGCTCTATAATGGAGATAATGTTACCTACCTTATCGGGCTTTGTAAGAACTGGAGATGATACATGTAGGAGTCCTGGAAATGGTAGCTATAATAACATGATTGTTGACATCCCCAGACACTATTCCATGAGGGCAAGTTGTGCCTTTTTTACTTTTGATGCACTCCACAGAGTGTTGTCTAGAA
This sequence comes from Lepilemur ruficaudatus, assembly GCA_963574885.1. NCBI lineage: Eukaryota > Metazoa > Chordata > Mammalia > Primates > Lepilemuridae > Lepilemur > Lepilemur ruficaudatus. The sequence goes on along the minus strand of CAUYRT010069148.1, from coordinate 29,998 downwards.
ATCATTCTAGCAAGTTTGATATTCCCAGCATTTGCTGTTGCCATGGCTTTGCCCAAACTAGAAATAGGTATTCTAGCCATTGATTACTTGTGGTCAATGCTATCTGGCATCGTCACTAATAATGAGATAAGCACATTAACATGAACCAGGGAATCTGACAATTAACAGAAAGTAAGGTTCTGAAGAGGGTGACCAACCATCTTGGTTTGTGCTACAATAAGAGGTTTCTGAGATGCAGGAATTTCAATGCTAAATCCAGGAACATCTGAGCAAACTGAGATGAATTTTTCACATTATGATGTGGGTCATGATTTGGTTGTGTTCACCACTGTATATATCCAGAGACTCAAAAAGTGCCTGGCATTAAGTGGGTTGCTCAATTCATATTGACTATATGAATGATTATAATATACAAATAATCGAATCATTTTTGTACATTCACCATTTACTTCTTTCTTTTGTCTAATGCTGTTTTTCTATTTTGTTTATAGCTTCAAAATACCAATAATTCTATATACAGACAAATGTACTATCCAGTGAAAATCAGCTAACTGAATTTAAAACACTCACATAACATCCCTTTAAGGCTCACAAATTAAAAAAAAAAACAAAACAACAACAACAAAACAGGTGAAAGTGCTTCCTAAGCTGTAAAGCAGACAATTTTTATTTTTAAATTAATGTATCTTATGAATGCCTGATGGTATACCCCTAATTTCCAAAAGCTCATAGTTTATTTCTGACATTTATCTAATTGTGGATTTTTTCACTTCTTAACATCAGTGCTTGCCATGTTTACTAAAATGCCTTTCAAATAACAATTACAAATCAATCTCAGGACTCATTATTAATTGAGTTTTATAAGAGTTTAATGATAATATAAATGAAATAAAATTATCTTGGCCAATAAATGAGATTTTTATCTCATTAGCGTATACTTTTTGATGAATAATCTATATCTATAGGCACTTGTCCATGGCAATTTTGTGTTCATAAAATTATATATATTACATATATTACCTTTTTTGAAAGTATTTTTCAATATTGTGAAATTCTTCATTCCTCTTGGAAGTGGAGGTTATATTAATCATAATAAAAATATCAGGTCTTTAAAGTGGAATTTGATCTGGAGAAGAAATGGCCTATAAATTGGGATTTGAGAGTAGAAATAAAAAGAGGCACCATTCCTACAATGCCTAGGAAATAATTTACTCATTTATATGAATTGCCCCGATATTGCTTAGGGTTGAACTCCAGATTGCATAACTTAATGTTCAGCAGGAGTGACAGATTCTGATTTCATAGTTCCCTTGGAAAACCCGAAAACATGCTGAGAAATGAAAACCAGGAATAAAATTTACTTTCACATAAGGAAGGATATGTATTGAAAAACCAAAATGTAATTTAGTGCATAAATATCGCCATTAACTTTTTTTTGAGTGACCTTGTTTACAAGACTCTTGAAAATGTTTCAGGTGAGACTACATAGCTACATGATGTTTTTAAGATCAGAATTAACTGAAGTTCATTCCCTAATGGTCCATTTTTTATGCTGAGAAACACCTTTACTAGCATTAGTTACTCTGCTTGAAGGCTATGGGAAGGAGAAACTTTATTACTTCTCTGTTCCATTTTGTAAAACTTCGTTGTTATTAATTTTTTAAATGGAACTAAGCCATAGGACCTGGAAGTCCATTTTCAACATCTGAGTTTTAAGGCATTTTACAAATTTTGTTAAGATCAGTTTTTTTAATAATGATTCCATTTAAGAAAGACATCCAAAATTTCCCTAGTATTACAAACTATTTGATTTAAAATTTTATTTCATAAAAAAGTATATGCCATAAAATATATAATTATTATACGTTTTAATATACTTAATTGAGGTTTCATTTATTTCTCTTAGAGATCTATTCATTTTCTAAAACTAGCAACTGTGCCTAAATAGCAATTGCTGAGTCCCACTTTGTTTTTACTTCTTCCAGTGTGGAACTAAGGACTGGAGAAGTAAAGAGATTAATTGTCATTCAAAAGCCTTATTGATATATAGACACAATAAATGTTAAGGGTGTTCATAATGTGTTTCCATCATGATAACGGAACTAGAGCTGGACAAGGTGGTCGTTCTGGCAAGTTCTCAGAGCCTGAGGACATAAATCAGAGTAGGTTCTACCACTGCTACGGAGACCAGCCCCTCTCCTTCAAACAACATTGCATCTTCCCTTTCTTTCATCAGGATAAAAAGCAACACATAAACTACTTCTGGCAATGGGATAAAGGCTGGATTGATGCCATTTGGACAAGTCAAATTCAGCAACTCAGCATCAAATATATAATAAAGTGCAGCATTAATAATCTGGAAAATGAAATTGAATTACTGGACCAAATAATGAAAGATGAGACTTCATGGTCTGATTTCTGTAGGCTTTTGCTTTCTGTATTTTGTGTAAGGGATAGATAGATGTGCTCATTTACTGCACATAACAAAATCTACAAAACAGAAAAATTTTTCCAATATCATGTGCTTTTATTAAAATAGCTTCATTTATTGTCTGTCTTGTCTCTCCCTCTCTCCCTCTCTCTCTCTCTTTTCTTTATTTATCCTGGGAAAAAGCAAAACGAACAACAGTTTTATTTATGATGTCTAAACACCTCGTCTAAGATTTAATCATGTAATTTTATATATAATTTGTATAGATTTATCAAATAATATTAAGAAACATTGAAATCTCAGAAGTTCTGTTGGCAGCACTTTAAGAAACAGAATGAACTGGTATGTGTTGTGAGAATAATTCATTCAGCATCTAAATTTGGATCTGAATTGACAGTGTACTACATTAATTCCAGATTTCTTTTTTCTTTCATAGAGCCAGATATATCTTGCTCTGAGTCCTGATGGAACCTGAGAAGACAATGGTGTTACAGCTGCTTCCTATCTAATATGTACAGTTTTTAGGAATTCACATTTCTTCTTGTGGAAGAAGAGCAAGAATAGAAGGTACCTTGATTTTTAGCAACTTTTTAGATTTATTTTTATCAGAAGCAGCTGATGTACAGAATCACATTCTAATCAAATATAATTATGCATGTGTAGCTTGGGGGATATGTTTTTATAAGAGATTTGACTGCGTTGGTATATTTTATGAGAAACAGATGAATGGCTTCCTAGAAGTGTATGACTCCTTGCCCAGGCATAACATGCTATGTTTTTGATATTTAATGATATCCTTATCTTCAAGATCCTCATTAAAACTAGTAAGTGGAAGCACCAGATAAACAATTGAATACATTATTTTAAAATTATATTGCTTTAGAGTGCCATACTATATTTCTAAGCACTCATCTAAATCTTCTACTTTATCTAAATATCTTGAAGATTATCCCAAAAAGATAAGAAACAGGGGTTATTTCTTTTTCCCCACTTTGATCAATATTTACCTTGGAAATGTTGGATACTCTGGGGCCATCTGCTTAATATCTTTTTCATCTTCCAGTAAATCCTGTTCTTAAAATGACTTCTTCCTTTTCTTTCTCTCATGTAAATAACTCTTTTATTGTCAAGGTTTGTTTTTTCCCCAACACATCTATATTTAGAATTTCATTTTATAGTAAATGAAATAGGTATAGGTGTCAAATAATAGTCTAATTTTTCATTCTTTGATTATAAAGGCCGGTAAGCACTCATGGACTATCCACATTTTCTTCCTCAAAAAAATACTGATCACTGTTCCGTGTTCAAGTAACCTATTTCAATCTTTGGAAAAGATGATATTAGATTTCAGAATATTTGAAATATGATGGGGAATTATTAAAGCTATATCAGGGCCTATGTGTGTGAGCTATACCAAATCCTTCTAGCAAATGCATTTGGACACGTTCAGAACAATTTTAGAGACTCAGGTCATAGACAGACGTGTAATTATTGAATAGAAAAAGATGTTAGAATATCTACTTTATAAAGTATCTTTGAGGTTTCCCTTTAGTAGGAAAAAATATATATATATACTAAAATTATTATTGAGTTACTTTAACTTGGTTAATTGTAAATGTAGTGTTTGGGGGCACATGTTTCAGAATACTGCCATCCAGTCGCCTTTGTATAGAACAAAATGAGGACATTTATGTGGACATAAAATTAGTTTTTGGTGCAAGGAGGTATCAGATATTTAAACAGTCACGTGGGCTTTCTGCTCTACCAAGTAAATTCACTGTGTGTCATGGTCTCTCATACATTTGTGAGTGACTGTGCTGATGGGCTGAGTGCCAAATATGTTATGCAGGACAAATACAGACACACTGTTCATTAGAAAACATCTAGAATTCACTTTAGTTTCCTTTAAATAAGGTATTTATAGCACTGCACCCTTCATCCCTAAAACCTGCAATGAGGACCTTTTGTTAAAAAAGTTTCTAAATTTACTGTGGATGTCAAGTTTGGTTTATTTAAACATTTCATCAATTTTTTTTCCCCAAAATGTATTCATTAGTACTATTATAATCTCCTAGGGGACTGAATCATATGTTTTAGATTCCAACCTGTCTTTTTAGTGCAATTTCCACCTTTCATTCTATTTAGTAGAATTTCTCTAACTGCTCAGCCACCTCTCACAGGCAAGGGAAATTGCATGCTGGGACTAACCTCATAAGAATTATAAGCTCAAAATAAAAGAAAGTTCAGAGTCAGCAAAGGCAGCTTGGTGAACCTAAACCAAGTAGAGACAGCAGGATACTTTTCTATCTTGATTGATACCACTCTTCTTTGTACTACTTTGCTTGGCATTACAGACACTCCTTGATGTCTTTGTGTGTGTGTGTGATACGCCGCTTGAGGATATGAAGTATACTCGTACTCAGTGCTGAATAACTCGACAAATGACAGCCAACGTGTTTTCCCTTTTCCTGAATCTTCTCCACAGCAAAAGTGAATGTGAACTGTGTTCTTAACAAAGGGAGGTAGGAAATAAGGAAGGAAAAAGCCAGAGAATCGGTCATCAAAAAATAGGAGCAAGACTCTTGTGTGCTCTCATTCATTTGCTGTCCTTTCCTCCCATGTGTCTGACCTACTTTGTGAGTAATGATTGGTTTTTCACACCTGGAGACCACAAAACCCCAGAGTGAGGTCCAGCCTGCAGAATTAAGTGTGTATCTCTAAGCCGCATATCCATTAGGATCTGAAGTTTTCTTCAGCTTGGTTAATCCTTGTTTCATGACCGAGGTAGGAGGTGTCAATGCCAGTACGGAGATTTGTATATGTTCACATTGCTTCACATAGATAAAGATAGAAGTCATACCTATAATATTTTAAAAATATATATTGAATGCCAAAGTGCAACAACCAGCAAGTTCCCTTTTTACTTGGAAGCTAGTGTATATTCTCTTAGCTAAAATGTCCCCAGTTCCTTAAAGAGTAACCTTAATGAATTACCTTTGCATTAGCATTGTCATTTCCTGGTATGTAGCCATCCTTCGGAGCAAATCTATACCCACACTTCCTTAAGGATCTGCAATCTGCATTTACAAAAAGATAAGCTCCTCCTCTAGAAGGATGGAAGAAACCATCAATCCAGGAGGTTTCTATAATAACAATAACCTAATATTTTGAAACTTTAAGTTCTCAATTCATAGCCTTCCATCTAACAGTATAGTCAGAGCTGGCAACCAGTGACAAAGTGAGATTATTCCTTTAATCATTTTTCATCTAGATTGGGAGTGCTTCAAGGATGGGAACCAGGTCTTGTCAATTGTGTACCCAAAACACTAAAACCAGTGTTTAGCACATAGTAGGTCATTAATAATGATCACCGAATTGAACTGAACTTGCTAACACTCAGCACCAAACATTCGTTTTCAACTCCAGATAACTTATAATACTTTCATCTCTTGTGGATATATTTCATCTAGCCAATGAAATTTTATTTAGGAGACAGTGAATAAATTATACTGAAACTTTCTTTCAAGTGGAATTAAATTTACTTCACAAAATCATTATTCTTGAACCTGAGCATTTCTACAAAGGGTAATCCTAATAAGAAGGAAAAAATACCACAGCATCCTTGAATACACATCTAAAACTCAAGTCAGCTAGTCAAACAGGACCCTGTAGAGATTGATGTTATGACTAAAGAATACTGCAGTATTTTTTCTTAGGAAGTAGGAAATCTAATTACCTTCAAGTTTCTCACATTTGAACCATACTACAAATGAGTTGTGTCCAAGTACAGAAAAACCAACAACATTTTATTTATAATCTTATTTTTAGCTTTTGAACTACAAATTCTGGTTCTAGAGTTGTTTAAAAGTCATGGGTTTTATAGATGCTCATATGTAAATTAATCTGTTGTTTGCTTACTTTTTTTTTTTTCTTCTCCATAGAATGGTCTTCCTCATAAATACAGAACAGGTCATTGCATGAAAAATATAAGATCTTGCATTTTTTTCCTTGTTCTCTCTTAAAAATCTATTTCTAATATTGCATTCCCCATTGGACTACTTCATAAGAGTATGAGGGAAAAAGAAAAAAATTAATAAAAGAGAGACAAAATAGACTGGATCTCACCACTAGAATTCACCATAAAAATCTCAAAGTATAACAGAATTCTTACAAAATTTCCTAGACCAGTTCTTTAGGGAATTGAGATCTCCTATGAAAAATATGGCAATCAGGGAGGGGAGGGACGAGATGTGGGAAAATAGTAAATAAGTGCAGCAAAAACAGGTTCTGAGGAATACACATAATTTTGTCTGCTTTAGATCACAATAGAATTTTTAATAAATAAATTTCTTTTCTTTTTTGTTTTTTTTTTGTAAAGACACTTTTTTGAAACAGTAGATTTAGCCCAGTCATTTGTGTCATTTTTAATAAACTGTCTTTTTTTTTTGATTGTTTTTCTGTAACTCTGTAAATGTTTTAGATTTGAGTCTCTTGTACATTGTCTTTAGAGTTCATTCGGATCAATAACGGTTCATGCACTGAACTGTGTATTGAATTTATTGTGTTAACTGTTGTTGTGTGGTTGAAGGGAGATTTGTAAGAGTTATAGTGATTCAGGTGCTCATGCTCGATAGCAGGCATGGGCAGGTGGCTTTCCATGGGTGTGTCCCCCGTAATCTCATCATCCACATTAATGATTTCAACAGTCCTTGTTGGGGCGTGATGGTTTTGCCGATGGTGCTGCTTCCTCATCTTGTAGAAAATCACCAGCATCACTGCAGCCATGAGTGTGATGGCCACAAAACACCCAATGATGATTTTGGTAGTCTTCATGACCTCATCAATTCCTGGGATCCCACTGTTTATATCAGTCACTGGGATGGTGAATGTTTTTTCTGTCGACCTTGTGCTCTGTGGCGTGAGAGAGGTGGTCACATTGGTGGTCTCCCAGTCGATCACTGGAGTGGGGCCCACGTTGTTATCTGTGGTCCGTGCCTCATCCTGAGAAGGTTCCATAGTCTCTACTGTTACGGTTGAAAAGTAAGAGAACGGAGTAGTGGTTGCTGCGGTAACATTCAGGGTGGCTGAAGCAGTAGTATTTCCAACGGAATTACTCACCATACATGTGTACATGCCTGTGTCTTGCACGGTTACATTCGTGAAATTTAATGTACCATCACTGAGCACAGCTATCCGCACTTTGTAAGCCCCATGTGTCATAACTGTTCCATTTGGAGTAATCCAAGACACAGATGTCAGTGATGTGGAGGCCCGACATTTCAGCTCGGCCGCCATGCCTTCAGTGACATTGAGGTCTGCAGGGGGCTCCACAATCACTGGGGCATAGCATGTGAAGTAATTCTGGTCAAGCTCCCCAATGTACCGCCCTTTTAGGTTGGGGGGAGTGTTACACCGGGCACAACAAGCTGTGTTGGAAGGGGCCATGTCTTTTATCCACCAGCTGAGCCACAGAATGTCACAGTTACAGTTCCAAGGGTTGTGATGTAAATGTATCCGCTCTAGATGATGCAAGGGCGTGAAGAGGTCATGAGGCAGCAATGTTAGATTGTTGTGTGCCAGGTTGATCTCCACTAGTGACTGAAGGTTATCAAAGGCGTTCCGTTCAATCACTTGAATCTGGGACTGTATCATCCACAGTTTTTGAAGGTGCATCAACCCCTGGAAAGAACCAGGCCTAATGGCAGATAAATGATTCCCAGAAAGATCTAGCTCATCTAGTTTTATGAGCGGTGTGAGGTTAGGGATTTCCCGAAGGTTGCACATGGCAAGGTTCAAATACCTCAAGTTGGACAGACCTTCAAAGGCACCTTCTGAGATGTATGAAAGTCTTTTCAATTCCCCTAAGTCTAGTCGGCGCAAAGAAGGAATTCTGTTAAAAGCATAAGAAGGGATGCTTTCAATGGGGTTGTTTCGCAACCAGAGCTCCTTCAGTTTAGACAAATATACAAAAGCTCCATTCGGGATGGTAGTAAGACGATTGTCAAAGAGTTCCAGAGTGTTGAGGTTCGCCAGACCATTGAAGGCCCCAATTTCAATGGTTCTAATATGGTTCCTACTCAACTGTAGGATTTCCAGGTGCCTCAAGTGCTTGAAGCTGTTCACTTTGATGATCTGGATTTGGTTCTCATGGAGGTTCAGCAGCCGCGTGTTGGTGGAGATGCCATCCGGGACCTCACGCAGGTTCTTCCGAACGCAAATCACCTTGCTGAACTGGTTGCTGCAGGAGCACACAGAAGGGCAGGTTTGAGCCCGCACCAGACCAGCCACCACAAGAAGTTGAAGAGCCAGCAGCACCACAAGCAGGGGGTCAAATAGGGCCCTGTTAAACCTAGGACCTATCATTATCTGCTGTGGATGTAAGGTCATCTTGTTCAACATTCATAATTTATCTGGTGTTGGTCCTTCTGGAGTTCAAACAGTCTGCAAAATAATAAGAGCAAGAAAAGATAATTAGATCTACTCCAAAAGTCTTTCAGGAGTAATGTCAGTGATATAGTGTATCATCTAAAGCCATAATTTCTCAGACTAAAAAAAAAGAAAATCTAATATCTCTTATTGAGCTATGTGGCTCACATTTATAGGGCAAAGCTTCTGTAGTCCAAATTAGGAGCCACCCATAGCCTACATTCTACCAGGTGTATAATCACAGAGAAATGTATCGATGAGGTGAAGGGCCCTAACTAACAGTGTTTACCAGTCTACTGTGACCCAAATGCATGAGGACATATATGATAAACTCCACCATTAGTTTCAATGTCTGAACCAGATTGGAAAAGTTCAGAAAATAGGATTTTGCATCTATATCCAACAAACTAAAAGCTCCTTTGCAAAATTAGTAATAGCTGACATTTTATCACATTTTATTCTATGTGCCAGGCACTACAGGGCTATAGAGTTGACAAACAATCCTATTCAGAAATGGCTACATAATTTGTAAGGCCCAGTGCAAAATAAAAATGTAGGGAGACTTGTTAAAAAATTATTAATAATTTCAAATCAGTGACAAAAGACCATTAAACCAAGTGTGGACCCATCTAAACATGGGTCCCTTTGCGACTGCATAGGTTGTGTGCCCATGAAGCTGGTTGTGAACCTCTCTAGTCCTCACAGCACTCCTATGAGGTAGGTATTGTCAGTGTCTTCATTTTAAACATGAAGAAGTATAATCACAGGAGAAGTAACATGCAAGAAGTCACATTGTTAGTAAGTATAGAATCAGGGCTCAGACACTCATCAGATTGGTGCCAAAGTATATGATCTCAGACACTCCATAAAAATGTTGCTGAAGAACATAGGTAAATGCAAGATACATTTCACAATTAATTTCTTTAAAATACCTTTGCTTTTGGGGTAATCTCAGCTATAAACACTGGCAATGGTACCTGTGAAGATATACTGAAATAGTGATATGCATACTTGTACATTAATTCTTACTTAGTCTCATATGCCAAGGCTCATTATGATATAACCAACTGCTACCTATAGGCAGATAGACCACAAGTTAAATCATTTCCCATGAAACATAATTTTTACTTACAGAAAAAAAAAAAAAAACACATGACAGGACTGTTATGTCTTGTATCCCTAATTTTACTGGTTTTAAGTAGATTGTGGGAAGGAAAATAAAAACTCACTTTCTGTATTTATTCCAGCACAAGGAGGACTTCCAAAGCTCCAAAGGAGCTTGTATTGTTACCCAGTATATGCCTCCACTCAACTGGCTTACTGTGGACTGGGCACCTCTATAATAACTTCTCTCCAATCTCTGATCTCAATAAACAGTGTCTCTTCTATGGCTCTCTTGGAAAGAAAAATACAGGGGGGAAAGGGATTCACCACATTCCAATTAATTCCAAAAGGCATTAATTTAGTACCTATTAGGTGTCACTTTGGGCAACTTATTCTTTCTATGGCTCAATCTCCTCTCCTAACTTGCAAAATTATAGTAGTATATAGAATTATAATAGTACACACCCTTAGACTTGTGAAGATAAAATGAGTTACTACAGAAAAAGGACTTAGAAGAATGCCTTCACATTGTCAGAAATCAATAAATGTTAGATATTATTATTATTTGTTTTGTTGTTGCTATTAGTCATACATTTTGCTAAATATTGGGTCTACAAAGATGAATATAATCCTTACCCCTGAGGGAATTTTAATTCAAAGAGAGGCAGATAGGCAAACAGATGATGTACAATAATGTATATTCCTTGCTATGAGACAAGACTACATTGGCACAAGGGCACTAATATCAGAGCAACTTAATCTGTGCTGGGAAATTGGGAGTGGGGTTGTTTCCAAAGAGGAGGATCATCTGATCTAGGTTTTGTAGAAGCTGGTGAAGAAAGGAAAGAAGGGCATTATAGGGCAGAGGGATCGGCCTGAGCCATGAAAAGGACATATGAAAAATGCTAGTACATCCAGGGAACAGCACAACGTTCCCTATAGCAGGAGAATGAAGGCCTGGAAGAGAGAGTGGGAACAGAAGCTGGGATGAGATCAGGTCTAGATAGATATTAAGAGCTGGTTATGTCGACCTTAAGAGCCTCCATTTTTCCTGCAGGCAACATATTTTATTTTTAGAAAGGAATGCTAGCATAAGCTTTATTTTGAAGAACAGTAATGTTGGGCTGATATGGAAGAAACAAGAGCTATGGAAGAAACTAGTGGCAAGGAGAATAATTAGGAAGATCTTCCAGTTGTTCCAAGTAAGCCTTGGAGAGATGCCAATGTTAGAGAGAGGTCCTGTTTCAAGGCCAACACTTCCTTCTCCACTAGCCCAGGGCTTGAAGAAGAAGGGCTGGCTCCTCTTTAGGAAATAGCCCTTCCATAGGTAGTGAGATCCCCAGTGATGAATAGCAACAGTTACAGAGCAGACGCAAGATGGATAAGAGGCTTTTTTCCAACCACAAAAGATGCCCTCTTCAGGAAAAGCATTCCTTAAACATACCGACAGTCACAAAACCACTGAAAGGGACCTTGGTCTCAAGAAGGTGATGTTGAAAGTCCTAGATTGCTTTCTGGCTTCAGAGACTTGTTTTTGTTTCCTTCCCAACAGTAGTGAGGAAATGTGACTAATAGGTTCTGAGTTACTATCAATACTTCTTTTTCTGGCCTTCGCAGGCCAACCACCTTTCTTCCTTCCTCAGGGCTGATGCAGCTCTAGGTTGACTTTCCATACCATCGGGTACTGTGACCATTTGTCTCTGGGTCTGTTTCCTCCATTCGCTTGTGGACTCTGAGAGCAGGGGCCATGACCAGTAGTCTCCTCTTGCCCCACTGCCAACACAGTGCCCGACATCCTGTAGGCTCTAAATAACATGATGGCAAAAATGTGCAAAACAGTAAATATCTAATTGCAGCTCTTTGCATATATATAGTGATCTGTTCTCATGCATTAATCATGTCTTTTTATTTTCTGTATTTTCTGATGTTTTGACTTCTGGGTCCTTGCTGATCCTAGAGAGACTGCCCTTCCAGGCCTAAGCAATTGCTAGAAATAGTAAAGGACTTGCCTATGAGCATGACTTTCATATGTAAACCAATCAATCCAAAGCTCATACCCCAGCCACCTCCTTTATCAGGTTCTCACGGGGCTCTTACGCTCAGACCACCATCCCCTGTCCTAATCACTCCAGGTCCACTAGGCAACATGGGGCAGCCCCTAGGTCCCAGAGCCTGCCAAAATTATTCAAACTAGCCAATCATAAGCCTGCCTATGCTGCCTTCCCTCAAAACCACAATAAAGGCTTTTGCCCACATTTCCTCTCACTGTTTCTACCTCCTGACAGGACCCTGCTGCCTCCCAGTGGCCCCTGCATACTGTGCCATGCCCCCTCCTCTTGAGAGCTTGAGTAAAAAACTACTTTTTCAATGGCAGTCATCTCCTGATCTGTCAGCATCACTATTCCTGAGTGATAACAAAACCTGTATTTTCAAACAATTAATCACTAAACAGCAGGGCCCAGATCACCATATTAAGCCTATTCATATGTTTCATATGTCTACCCCATTGCCTCATTTATATTGTGACAACAATGTGGTTAGTAGACTTCACACTCTGCATTAGAATAAGAGAAATCTTCCATTATAAATTTGAACATAGCCTTGAATAACCCTTTTAGATAACCCTTCCATTATCAATAGAATGCTATCTGAATTTCTAGTGATCATAACCACTGAGAATTTCTCATCTGTGTGATTTAATGTAGTTTTATGTATATCCCTGCAACACATATTTCTTAAGGTTATTAGGCATATTAAACAAAATAGTATGTATAATTCCTGATGTGTCAACCAATTAATGATTTTAGGGTTAAGATTCCAGGGCCCTGCTCCTCCATTCCTATGCCCATCCCCCAGCCCAGGACCCTCTTCAGAATACTAGAGTCTCTGGCAACACAGGTTGAAATAACTGGGTGACTGGAAATAGCACAGAAGTGAAGAAGATAATTCCTTACTCTGCCATTTGCTACTATTTTTTAAAAATATGATATAGTAAAGCCATCCATGCCGAGTGGTTAAGAGGGAAGGCTCTAATATGAGACTTCCTGAGTTCATGTCCCTGATCGAAACTCAATAACCTTAAAATTGGGAAAGTTACTTCATTTCCCTGTATTTTCTTCACCTTCCCCATCTGTGAAAGGAGAACAACAGTGTTACCTACTCAAAAGGCCTTTGCTGGGACTGTCACATACACATAATAATGCATATGTAAAGTTACTGGCTCATATTAATAATAAGCAATATATAATAAATATTTAGGATAAAAATAAAGTGATGGAGCATTCACTTTCTTCCTCTTCTATGAGGTAGGAGCAATAATAACATTTCTTATTTGAAGTTGTGGTTAAGGATTAACTGACATGCTCAGTAAAACATATGTAAATATAATACATTGCTTTTAATTACAGGATACATGTGTCTCTCTTTTCTCAATCCTCAGGCCTACTTTTTATTTTCTACTTCTTGCTTACTTCTAGATCTTTGTGCCACTGCAATTAATGAGATTTCCTATAAATCAGTCGTAAGTAACGATTTAAGAATTATAGCTGGTTCAAAGCTAATTTATAACCTACAGCAAATAATGCTTGGTACATGCACTGCATTGAGTCGACTGCTATCAACAAAAGCCTTTCTACTTTAAAATCTAAACTATGTTACTTTACATCAAAAGCCACACATCAACATCTCTTTCATGTTTTTATCACATCAAAAGAAAATCAATTTAAAGGTATGCACTATCCATTACGATGTCATTTGATGGCATTTATTTAAAAATTGTTTTGTGTGGGTTTAGAATGAAACTAGGATACTGTTAGCCTTGTTGCGGAGGATATCCTGATTTTGTCAATAGACCTTTCGTCCTCCCCCACCCATCCTTCCGTGCACTGAGAGCTGGTTCAGTGAGAGACACAGAAACAACTGCAGGTGAAAGAGTCAGCTAGTGGAGATGCTTCATTTAGCACAGTATCATTGCTAAGTCATCATAGGCTGAGTCTAGACCTTAGAACTAGTTTGAAAGTGAGGTGGGAGAAAGACGAACTCAGTTAACTACAACCACCAACTTGTCCCCCACACACTCACATGCTAAACAGAGAGAACCAAAACCACTTACTCCACTCTCAGCCTGGACCCTGAAACCCCAAACCACACCTTGCTAACTATATCAACATGACTTTGCTATTCTGCTGTCTTTATTAGCATGTCTTTCCTCTTCTGGGAAACTCCTGCTAAACAAATGGTGTCATTGATCTTTACAGAGACGACTTCCCTAAAGATCCGTCACCTCTTTGACGGAAAGCACAGCAGATGGCTGTGCTCTGATTCACTGAATCTCTTGTGCTGCCTTGCTGTTTCCATCAATCCTGGATTGTTGTCTCATAACTCTTATGTAATCCTAATCAAGTTTCCTCATTGAAAAACCTTCCTAAAATGGAACTTCCAATTCTCAATAAATTCTGACCTAATCTGCACTGCTTCACTCACAAACACTGCCAAATGTTTGTGAGATGGTGTTCTCCCTTACCACAGTAGGGAATAAACTAAGCTCTGCCTTTTCAATAGGTTGTATTGGTGGTGTTTTGGAAATTAGCTTTTTACAATACTAAAAGTATATTATTCATTTAAAATGTGCTTGCACCTCAAACAATATCTCTGCCTCCTACCCCTTGCCCACAAAAACACATTTGTTGTTGCTTACCCAACCTCCCACCCCCTTGCTTTTTTCCAAGAAAATTTTGTTCAGGAAAATTTACTCCCGTCCAGAAACAAAACCAAAAAAAAGAAAACATTACTATATTATCTGCTTTAGGGGAGGATGACCCAGTGCTGATAGGTGAAGAGAATTTGGTTTAAACTAGGAGTAGGGAAACTTTTCCTGTAAAAGACCAGATAGTAAACATTTTAGGCTTTGCAGGCCACATGGTCTCTAGTTGCAACCATTCAATTTTGCCACTGTAGCACCCATACACAAAAGGTAAATCAATGGCTCTGGCTGTGATCCATTTATTCTAGTTATGGGCATTGAAATTTGAATTTTGTATAATCGTCATATGTTTCTAAATATTATTCTTTTTTTCCCAACTGTTTAAAAATTCAAAAACATTCTTAGTCTGCAGGGCACACAAAAATAGGTGGCAGACCGGCTTGCAGATTGTAGTTTGCTGAGCTCTTGTCTAAGCAAACACTGGTAGTGCCAGTCCCATTTCCAGAGACTAGTTAGGACTGGACATGTGACACAATTTGGCCAATGAGAGGTGAGGAGAAGTTAGCTGAAGGGTTCTGGGCATTTTTTTCTCCCACTAATAAGAAGAAAAACATGAGGAAGAACTAATTCTTTATTCTGTTTCTGGATCTTGCTGAGAGTGTAAGATGCCTAGAGTTGCTGCAGCCATCTTGTGGACAAGAAGGGAGGTAGCCTGAGGACAAAGCTGATATGCCAAGGAGAAATGGAAAGAATTTACATCTTTGATGTTTTTGATAAGCAGCTGAATTAATGAACCCTGTGCACCCTGTAACTGGTTTTCCTCTGGACTTTCTTGTTTTGTAAAATAATTCCTTCCAGCTGTGGTCCCCAACCCAGGGCTGAGGACTGCTACAGGTCTGTGGCCTGTTAGGAACTGGGCCACTTGAGCTCCACCTCTATCCACCCCCATCCATGGAAAAATTGTCTTCCATGAAACTGGTCGCTGGTGCAAAAAAGGTTGGGGATGGCTGCCTTACATTTTTTTTTTTCAACTAAATCTATCCTGATACATTCATATTCATCCATCTCCTCTTTCTCTCATTCCTTCCCTCCTACCCACCTCTGCCCCTTCCTCTCTCTTTCCCCCTTCTCCCTGCCAATAGCAAAGAAAAGAACAAATAAGACAGTGGGAAAATTCTGATTTCTTATTTCCTCATATCCTTATAAACATGGAACCTTTCAAAGAAAACAAATTAAGGTAAGGCAAAAGGATTTGCTTATATGACAGGGGCTGAGGTTTATTGTCCATCATGCTAGGAAGTCTCTCTACTGCAAAATCATGACTCTGGTTGTCTCTGGGTTTTAAAGAATACTAGAATATGCAGGAAAAAGAAAAACGCCAAATTAAATAACACCATTACCAAAGGTAACTCACCTCTTCAAATCAAATTTATTTTACAAATATTTCCTAATGTAGTTCATTTTTCCCATTTTAAATCCAATCTTGCAAATCTGTTAAGCTTTCTCCACCGCTTATGCAGGAATATGTAGTTCTGCAGATTTTAGGGCAAAGAAAATTTTTGTAAATATGCCCAGGGCTGACCCTCTAGGTAAATGTAATGGAAATGCTACAACATTTAAATAGCTGTAACCCAAAGACTCAACCTGTCAAGTCAACAGGCAGCTGTTTGGCTAAACACACTGACTTTGCAATGTTTCTGGAAAATGTTGCATTTTACAAACTGAGATTTAAGGGAAAAAAAATAACTGGCTCTTCACTTTAATTTTTTATAGAATTTTTATCTGGCTTATAGTAGAAGAATATACATGTTTAGTGGTTAGAAGTGCCAACATTACAATATCATCAGATGAGAAGTAGTGACTACAGAGAACTACGTATTAAAATAGAAAAGAAAAAAAAAAGTAGCTGCAGCCAACATGATGCCATGCTCTGGAGAGTATAATAAGATTTATGAAAGAGCTAAGCTGACCACTACTTCTAGAACTTTACAGTCTTATTGGAGCTATAATGTAAGTTATATTTATACATATCTAAAATAAAAAAGTACATATATGCACCTAGGTACTAATGCAAATCCATGTATTCAATATTTTAATGCCATAAAGAATTGTCAGAAATTAATATAGGCATAGCTAATCAGGGAAAGTTTCAAGAAGAATATTTGGAATCTTATGTGGGTCTTTAAGGAAGTATAGATTTGCATTATGACAGGGCGGTTGTGGAGGAGGTAGAAGCTTATTCATAAAAGCAGAGGAACAGGAACACTAAATAATAAGAAAACACACTTAATGGAAGTAGAGGGCTTACACTGTAAAATTTAGATAGTTAAACTAGCTAGCCCAATTGAGGGGCACTGCAATCTTGTGAGAAGAATTTGAATTTACTTCAATAAAGAGATTTAGGAAGAAACTTGAGACTCTTAAGCAGGGAAGGGAATGATGAGAGCATTGTTTCAGAAAGTTTCTGCCCTTGTGCATAAAGGAAATTGCAGAAAGAAGGCTGATTGATGGGAAAGTAAGTGACTTTAATAATTGACATCCTTTAGAACTGAACGGAACTGATCTTCAATCTGATTATCTGACTACTGAGACGTGTATAGGTTCAAATTAATCCGCCCTAGTTAAAATCCTGTAGAGCATGAAATACCAATGAAGGCAAAATTAGCTTCTGCATACGATCATGTTAAAAAATATTAGTGTACACAGAGGGAGCAGTGTATCATTTTGGAAACTTTGTGATGCACAAGTCAGGAATATAGGCATCTCTGACCCCTAGTGCTGCTCACGTCCACTTTGTAAACTGCACAGCAAGGACTACTAAACACACGTTAGTCCTCTTTCTAACTCGGAACAATGCCGGAGCACAGAAAGAATGCCCAATCTATATTAGCAAGACCTCATGGAACTAAAACCAGATTTAGAGTGAAATGCCTGCTGTTGGAGGATTAGCTCTGTATTACTGACTGTTCAATCTTTAGTAAATTGGCCTTCTCTGAGCTGCACTTCCTAAATGGGAATGATGATAACAACATCATTAATAAATAGACTTTGTAAGGATTACCTGAATTAACTGGCATAGCATATACTGAAAGCAAATCCCCAAACCTGCCCCTGAACCTCCATGAATGCCGCTACCACACACACCCAGTTGCTTACGGAAAAAATCTAAGACTCTTTTTTGACATCTCTTTTCCTGTATTCACATCCACACAGCACTACTCCTCTCATTCTTCTTCAAAAACATAACCTAGATCCATCTATTTTTCCTCATCATCTCTTTGTAGATGAAGTCATCTTCATTTCTAACTGGGACCACTGAAATACCGTCTTACCAGTTTCTCTACTTTTATATATATAACTGCCCTACCACAATTAATTCTTCAGAGAGTATTTAGAATGAATGTTTACAGTATAAATATGTCCATGTCATTCTTCGATTGAAACACCCCTATTAGCTCCTTAGTCTTTTAAAACAAAATGCAAACTGCAGTGGTCTCCAAGACATGATCTGACCCCTGCCTACTTCTCCCACTTTTTAACCTGTGTTCACCCTCCTTCTCTTTTCAGCCCCATTGGCCTTTCATCTTTCCTCAAATGCTGCAAACTTGTTCCTCCCTCAGGACTTTTGTGCTAGGGTTCCCTCTGCCTGCAGTGCATGTCCTTTGATTTCTGCATTGTTGGTTTTCCTTGTCATTCAAGACTCACTTTAAATTTTACCTTCTTAGAAAGTTCTTTTTCATCACCCAGCAAAAAGTAGCCCCTCTATTATATTTAATAAATTTCCATATTTAATTTTCATCATAGTACTTATCACTGTTTGCTATTTTCTCTTATACTAGGTGTTTATTTTATTACTGCCTGTCTCACCTCAGTGTAATGTTAATTTACCTGGCGTAGAAACTTGTCTTCCTTATTCAATGGCACTCATCTAAAAAAGGACTCATCGAACATTTCTTAAATACATGAATGAATGAATCAGTGAGTGTTCAGGCAGACAAAAGTAGGTTGTGGACAGTCGAGGCTGTAAACCCGTTGAGGACCCATACGATGTCATACTTACTAATCGATCCCTAGTGCCTAGAAGAACCTCATTCACATAATAGGAATTTATCCATTTCAGGAATGATGTTTGCCCAGTTTATAGTTGTTTTCACTGCAAGTCTTGCCAAGAAAGAAGAGTCAGGAAGAACAAAGTGATTTAAGGACCATTTTACCATTTCTTCGCTCGCTTTGCACCTTTTTTTTTTTTTTGGTAGAGGGGAGGTGGAAAGTGAAGTGGGAGAAGTTTCTATATTTCTTTCTCTTTGTCTATTCTTATCAGAGCAGCCCTGTTTTATGTTTGACCAAACAATGCCCTCTGCTGTATGTGCCTAAAATAACATGATTGCCTTGAAAACATCCATGTAGAGGATGCATAAATTGGTTTCATGATCTGCTTCTTCAGACTTGCATGTACTTTAGATCTAGGGAGGTTTCACTGAGCTTTTAGGTCATTCTACTGGATCAGACCACTTTATAGCAGAGAATAAGAATTCCCACAGTCAGCAAGTCATGGCATCTGCAAATGCCTTTTAAAATGGAAGGGCCTCTTTATCACCACATGCTTGTTTCAGAAACTCATTTGAACTATTTATTTAAAAACCCATGTGTGGAAAAGATCTCCCAGTTCTACTATCACCATCCCCAGCAGCAAGATGGAATAGACAAGGGGTTGGAGGAGGTACTGGCAGTTCCAACCTTGTCTTCGAAACAAAAAGTCAAATCTACTTCATGCTAAAAAATCAGAACCAGAAATACAGTCGAAACTTGGCAGAGCTAAAAATAAAATGAATTTGTTTTTTTCCTGTTTGTTTACCCTCTCATGATGCAGGAGAGATAAGTATACCTGGCATGAAGTTTCTGGCTGCTTATGAATCCTTTTGATCATGTTCACTTTTTGAGCTTGGTTATTTATGAAAATATGAAATATAGATAACTAACTTGTTTCTTAAGCTATAGCGTGAGATTTGAGGTGTTCAGGGGGTATGTTTGTATTTTTACGACAGCTGTTTGCTTTAGTGAAATGCACAACCAAAGAAAAATCCTTAAAACATCAAGCTCCTTATGCTTGATATTTCACTCTTCAGGTAATAAAATCAGAGTGCTCCAATTATTAGAAACATAGCTGTTTGCAATAGCACCTTCCTTCTCCTTTACACCAATATTTTTAAGTCTGGAGCCCTACCAATGTATGAAAACTTTGCTTCTTCCCCCAATTCCTTTTGTTTTTGTGTTCTCAGGTTCAGGGGCCATTGAATGATTAATAAATATTATTCCTTATCTCCAAAATTGGTCTCTTCTTTTTGTACTTTTCTCGTAGAAGATTTTCAAAGTAACTCTTTGCAGACTTAGTGTAACAACACATAGGAACCCAGATAATCACAGTTCAAGAAAAGATAACCCACCAATAGTTCCCCGGTGCCTATGGAAGTAAGCCTAAACCTCTTACTGCCTCTACCCACTAGATGCCAGTAGCACCTTCAGTTGTAGCAATCTACAGTGTCTCCAGACATTGCCAGATGTCCCCTGGGGGGTAAAACCGTCCTCTTGAAAACCACTGCCTTCGTGTGACATGAAAGACATGCCCTGATGCTGTGCCATATTGCTTTCCCAGCCTTGTCTCCCACTGTTCTCCTTAGTACAGTCTAGGTTGCAGTCTGTTCTCGATTCTAAAAATAGCCCCCCTACTTTTCCTCTTCAGGGCTTT
Organism: Lepilemur ruficaudatus; assembly: GCA_963574885.1. NCBI lineage: Eukaryota > Metazoa > Chordata > Mammalia > Primates > Lepilemuridae > Lepilemur > Lepilemur ruficaudatus. The sequence continues at coordinate 9,589 of CAUYRT010069148.1, read as the reverse complement.
GCTCCTTCTTCCTTTTGCCTGGAATTACCTACCCTGATTTTTCTATCAAAATTGCACCCAACCAGAGACAATTTTACAATAACTATTTCTACTAAGATCTCATCAGCCTCACTGACCAGTATTAATCCATCCTCCCCAGTACTTACCAAATCTGTGTTTGAATGTAAATGTTTGGGAAGGTGTTCACCTATTTAATCACAAGTTTCTGGAAGACAGGATCTGGATGATGTCTAGGCATTCAGTAAGTATTAATATTTACTGAACTGAATTACTGAATGTGTCCCATATGTCAATTCATAGTCAGAAGCCAAGTTAATAAGCTAATTTTATAAAAACGTACAATATACTGAAATCCATTGAGAAGACTCATATGTGAACCAAATAGATAAAAATGGCATACGAGGTACTATAAATGGTAAGGAGAGGACTCAATAATTACTTCTTGCCATCTCCCACACATAAACGAACAAAAACCACATAAATTAATTAAAAGTGTGAAGAAGTAAATTACTTAAAAAGTCAGCATGTAAATAGGTGATTCAAAACAACAGTTTCAGGAAAAACATCTATGCTTACTAGCAGTAAGCTATACCCTAAATACCACATCCAGAATACCTAGTATCTCATGTATATGCAACATGTGTCTTAAATAAAAGAAAAAAGAAGACTAAATAAATGACCTCAAGAAAAAGTTGGTTGTTGCAGATTGCCAGCTACTTATACAACTAAACAGACACTACTAGTATCTAGAGGCTTTTTAAAAATCAGAGATACAAATTTTTCTAGTGCCATCTGTGAAACTACCTGGAGGTTACCCTGGATTTTTTTACTCTATTGTTATGAGGATAAAAGAGTTAATATACAGAGAAGGAATTAGAATAGTGTTTTGTGCATAAGCAATACTGTATGAACATTTGTTATTGTTTTTATTGTTTTTGTTGTTTGCGTAGTCCCAGTGATAGCTGAAGTCCATATATGGAGAATGATACATTGATTATTATAATCTAATGCGAAAGCAATTCAAATTGTGCAATTAAGTTCTCTTAGTTTGATCTCTCATCAATAACCTTATTTAATTATCCTTTGTTTTTTCATGAAATTGTATAGTACAATCCATGGGTTTTTAGGAAGGTTACTAGTGGGTTTCAAACCATTTGTGAACCTCCTGAAAGTATGTGAAAATTTGTTTAAATGTGATTGTATATTTTTATAGAAAGATTATCTTTATCATCACATTCTCAAGGAGATTTATGACTCCAAAAAGTTTAAGTTGGACACAGAAAAATTGACAGACTGAAGTGCTTGAAGGGTCTGTTACAGTTCTAGCTATAAATTAGCAAATTGGCATTCTGCTCTATATATCAATGTCTCGTGTTTAGTAAGCACATTTACACACTTCTCATAATGAGCTACGAAAATCAAATTTCTGAGAGTGAAAAACTAAAAATTAAACCCAGGTCTTGAGTAAATTCTCCTGAACAAATGCCCACTGGGAAGGGTCCTGGAAAGCAGTCTTCCCTGGTGACAACGATCTTTGCAAACACCTTAAACACTGGTACACAGGTGACATTTTGTCACTCCATGTCATTTCTTAAAGGAATTTGTGGCATTGTAAGAATCAGAATGCAGAATGATAAAAATAAGTTCCCAAGCTTTCTCAACAGAGAAGAAAGGGGAATTTCTCTGTTCCAGAATTTTCCTTCATCATTTTGCTATAGTTTATTCCTTAAAGGAAAATTGACTAATGCTTTAATTAATGCATTAATGTTTATCTCTTACTTTGTTTTGGGTGATCATGATTGATGCCAAAGGAGAAAACATCTTGCTTATTAATATTAGAATAACAGCTCTATAACAGCAATAAATGAGAAAAATATTCCATTAAAACAAATACAAGCAAAACCCCAATAAGAATCCTACCCCCCGCCAAAAAAAACCCCAAATCTAATGATGGAGAAATGTTAAATGGTAGAAACTGGACACATGTTTTAGCCTCTCAGGATGTACAACAGGCTGGTTCTCTCTAGGCTTTCAGTTTGAAAAGGTAAACAAAAGAAAAGCCAATAATAAAAGAGGCTGAACATCTCAACTTATGTTTAATCAAAATATGGAAAATTATTTTTCTCCTCATGACATTCTCCTGTCAGCACACAGAAACTAATGGTTATTCTTTTTATAATGGTTTACTTCTTTACTTTTAAATTGATGGTTCTCTCTCTCTCTATTTTTCTGTCCAGGTTAATGACAAAGCAAGTAACTAAAGAAGCTTCTGAAAAATCTAACAAGCCCAACTGAAACATAAGTCCTTGGCAAGGCAGGCAGGAAAGGATTTGATTTCAGAAAGTTGGTAATGCAGTTAATAGCCTGGCTTCCCATGCTTCCTTTGGATTGATGACTGGCTGGAAGGAGTTGATAGCCATTAACCCCCAACTGCTCATTAATCCTTAGGAAATGCCCTGTGCCAAGGTCATCAAGGCCTTTGTAGGTTGAAAACAAACAAAGCAACAATAGCACCTGAGAGGCATATGGATTTTTTAATGAGTAATGCAGTTTAAATTACCATGCAAGGAAATCTGAAGAGACTAAATACCATGTATACACAGTCATTCAGATTTTAAAATCAGCTTCCAATGTTTTACCAAGTACTTACTTCCTTGTTCATTATTAAACAGAACGAATCCCTAATTTCCTAGATAGTAACCAAAAACATATATACATAAAACCCCAGGCAAAGCACTAAGGATGTCTGGGATTCGTTTTATATTAGGGTGCTGAGAAAGAATCTCTAAAGTCATTTCAGCATAATAATATATTCCAAGAATACTCTCTAACACTTTACCTACAAAGGAACTCCTTCAATTCAGTAAATCCCCATCATTGATCATTTGAAACAGGGTGCTGAGACAAGCCTAGCATAAACACAGTCAGAAATCAATGCCAAGGTGCCACACTGAGTGTGTGTGACTGTGTGGGCAGTAGTGCAGGTGTTCAGTAAGAGCCAGAGACGTTCGAGCAGTCAGTGAAGGCTATGTAGACATGGGATCTAGTAGGATAGGTAGATTTGAATACGCAAAAGCTCTAGCATTCCAAGGGAAAGAAAAACATAGGCACTTTCCTGCAACAATGTTTTCTGTCTACTAAATGTCAAGTAGAGTGTTCACTTCTTGATACGTAGGGCCAAGTGTCTCTCATCAAGAGTCCCACAATGCAGTGTGATTCACAGATGAGTAAACAAGGAATTATTATGCAGTAGAAAGTGTACAGAAATCCTTTTCTCTATTCTGTAGCACAGTAAGGAACATGCACTAACAGAGGGAAGAGAGACAGAAAAGAGAAAGAGCCCAGTATGGTGGTGAGCGCTTGTAGTCCCAGCTCTGAGGGAAGCTGAGGTGGGAGGATCGTTTGAGCTCAGGCGTTCAAGTCCAGCCTGGGCAACGTAGCAAGAACCCATCATCTCTAAATGACAACAATAATAATAACAATAAAGAAAAAGGAAAGATTTTCTTTGAAAATAGACACATGTTTTGTCGGGAATGCATGAAAGTGAACATGAGCATAGGCAGAAGTAGGCACAAGCTAACTTCTATTAGGAATCTATACTGAAAATCAGTAGAATAGAAAGTAGAATAAGTAAAATAGCACCAGAGTGTGAAAAATAGACAGAAGAATTTAGATTCTATAGTAAGGCATGGGAGGGATCGTAGGGACTTGACTTTTCTTTTTGTTAGAAATAGGACAATGAGAAGAGTATTTAAGGAAACTCAAGTTTGCAATAGTATGGAATATGGATAGGACAGATGAAATAATGAATTGGTTCAATAACTAAGGTAAAACATAATGATGGCCTGGACTAACTCTGATTTTTACCTAAAATATAGTCTGACATAACAATATGATTTTCACATCTCTGCTCTGGAATCCTTAATCTGAGAGACTCTTTTTATATTTCACCATATCCATTGATTCCTGACCTGTCATTGGCTGCTCTGATTTCTGTATATTTCATAGTCCCTAAAATATTGCAGCAAATCCTGCACATCTGGTGGCTCCCTCTGAATATCTCAGAGCCACTGCCTTCCAGTTTTCAGCATGACTTAAGAGTTTAATAAATTCACCAAAATGGCCCACAAAAACCTGATAAGGAAACTCTTCTTTAATTGAGTCTGTGTTCATGAGATCTGAGCAAGGGGAGGAAACAGAGTAGACTCTTTCTGTGATTTCCAGGCAACGTCATTTAATCAGAATGCAGATAGCAGGGATGGCCTCCTAATTGGAACTGGAAACTGGTTTCAAGTAACCTCAACACTGTTAACATTGCATAATGAGGAAACCTTGGTGATGACATGTCAGATAATGGAAATGACTGGAATCAGTGATTTCTTTGTTTCCTCCTAATGACCACAAAAGAGGGAATTATTCAGCAAATGCAGACATTTGGAAATTGGATTCTTATTTATTTACTTAAGGCAGTCCTCCTTTTGCTTTGTGCTTTGTTAACCATGGGTCGTACATACTGGAACCAAGTTCTCTTTTTTGTACAAATCCTGTCTTTGCTCTCAGTTACCATAGAATCTTATAAAATGAGTATTCAATTCCAATATGAACAAACTTCAGTTAACACAGCACCATGCAAAGTAAGAACTCCCTGTCCTTAGACAACAAAGAATGAATATTCTAATAATAATAATTCTTTCAAAGATAACACAGAATGAATACTCTAAACAATAAGACAAGTATGGCATGCAACAGCAAAAAAAGGTAGCACTAACATTTTATCTCCAATATAGTATTTTCTTCTATCAATTTTGCTTACAATGCGTAATTTGCGAAAATATTCCATGAGAAAAAAATTGGAAATATACATGAAAAGCAATAATGAAGTGGGTCTTATGGTATTTTAATGTGATAAGAAAGTAAGGAAGTCTGTGCATGCCCCTGTTTAAGCCATTAGTTTATTTTTTCTTGGTGTGGATGATGAAAATTACTTTTTGGTTATTTCTCTCAGCATCTGTCTTTATTCTCTAAAGGATGCATTTTAGAAAGAATAATCCAATTGTAAAAGCACTATGCTGACAGTCAGATTCTAATATGGATATTATAGATGTTGGGTGACAATAATGCCAGTCACTTAAACTTTCTGTACTGTCTGTAAAGTGAGGATGGAATATGTGTTCTTTCTATGCAAAAGTCATACGAGAAAGATAAAATTAAATGAAATATCAAAGTGAAAAAAGTAAAATCCATAAAATGAGGGAAAATTAGCATATGGTTGTCACTTGAAAGGGGATGGAGATGCAAGCAAAACTCTAAGATCAGTGGTGGGGAAACTACTACCCACAGGAAATTCTAGCCTACCACATTTTTGTAAATAAAGTTTTATTGGAACACTTCCACACCCTTTGGGGTATGCATTGTTTATGGCTGCTGTCACATTAAAGTCCAGACCTGAGTAGCTTTGAAAGACTATATGGCTTGCAAAGCCTAAAATATTTACTACCTGGGCCTTTATAGAAAAAGTTTGCTGACCTGCTATAGGATATCCAGACAGATTCCTGTTCTTACCCACACTCTTCAGCCCCAGGGCTACCAAAATGTTCCATAAGGGCATGGAAGAAAAGTACTAACATTTCTATTTTTATAATTAACTTTCATCTAAAAAATAAGAAAAAATTAAGCTTCACTAATTTGGCAATGGTGCCATGTGTTACATAACATATGTGAGGAATCCTGAACAAGAGTGGGAGTTCCACAACAGAGGGGTTGCCTATGGCACCGTTACTTGCTCATATGCTCTCAGCACATCGTGCTGTGCTGCTATTTCTGTGTGTCTGGCTAACTGGTTTTAGGGATTATGTTATTTAGCTTTAACTAACTTAACACTCACAAAATAGACAAAGCAGCTTAAAATTATTCTTTCAAAGACAACACAGACTGAATATTCTAATAAGACCAGTATGGTATGCAATAGCAAAAAAAAAAAAAAAAAAAGGTAAAGCTAACATTTTATCTCCAATATGAGCTCTTTGAAGCCACAAAATTATTATATTTTTAAAAGCATTCATCCTGGCTAATCCTGTACACATGTGTGTGCATGTGTGTGTGTGTGAACAATTACTGTTGCCAGCAATCACATCCTATCTTAGCTCTACTCCCATACTTTCTCATCCTAGTAACTCATCCAAATTCACCAGGTGTCCACTAACATCTCTGCCTGATACTCCGATTTTTTTTTCTTTTAGTTTTTTCTCTCCACCTCACCCCATTTTTCCAACCAGCAACATTAGACATATTGTACAAAAGCAATGCCTAATCTATCCTTGGGATAGAGAATTATATTTCCACATGTTCTCTCAGATCTTGGAAGAATGACCTGGAGAGAGGACCATGAGAGATAGACTTTGGAACTACGCTCCCCTGACCTCCTGTTCCCCCTTCTCTACCAAAAATGTCGTTTTCTCCTATTCATTAGAAATATGAGTTACTATTGCTGAGTTTTAGCCTAAAACTCATGAACATGGGATCCAAATTAAAAATAATGGACTGGAGAATTTTAATTATATAAAGGGCCCTGGGGAACTAGGTAAAACTTCAACTTCCTCATTCACTCTAGAGAGATCTTCTCATTAACAACTCTGAAGCTCCCTTTTCCTAACCTAGACAATGAGTGTGATGGTATCTGCTTTTCCTGTCTCACTGTTACCAGGATAACTTAAAATAGTTTATGAATTGTGAGTTAATTTTAAAATATAAGTATAAGATAGACTTTGAAGATTGATTTTTTTTTTTTTAACTTTGATTCCATACTACGTGCAAAACAAATCAGAAAGTTTGGGAGAGGGAGAGAGACAGAGAGATCAAAAAAGACAGAGTGAGTGTTCCACATGGTAGGCACTAAGTAACTTACATACATCTTTTTCTTTAATCCTCCCTCACAACAACCCCATGAAGGAAGAACCATTATCCCTATTGCACAGAGGAGGAACTAGATCCTCTGTAAGTTTGCCACTTACTCCAACTCATGCAATTAATGACTGATCCTAGTTCTGCCCCAAATCTACCTCTTTTAACCACCATACTATATAGAGATACACTTTCTGCCAGCTCTGTAGCTTTGGATAAGTGATTTACTCTTTTGGCAACTCATTGTCCTCATTTCTAAAGCGATAAAGAGAAACACTGCTACTATGATGCACGAGCTACATTACCATATCTAATCCTAACCAAACCCCATTGTTTAGAAGTGCTCATATTCATTTTGTCCTTGAGAAACCAAGACAGAGCATTTAAGGACCACACTCAAGGCTTTACAGGCACTCTGTGTTGGAGCCTGAACTTGGAACGATCAGCTGCAGATTGATTTTCCTTCCAAACACTGTCTGGCAGTGAATTTTGTGGAGTTAACTAAGACAACCTCACTGAAAGTACTTAGCAAAAATATCTGTTGCACAGTAGGTATTCAATCTGTATGTTTTGTCTTTCCTAAATAAAGTCCTGTTTTCTCTCGGAATATGATCAGCACAATGTTTTTACGCTCCAGAATGAAAATGAAGACTCAGGAGAAGTATCAGCCTGGGTTGAATAAATCACGGGCAAGCCACCACTGGGTTCAAAGGTGGACTATTATACATAAACTGCAGACTTTCAACTAGCAGCCAAGGGTTTCTCCTCACCAACATGTGCAAGCTTAGTAAACTTCACTCTCAATTCTTGTATTTTTGAAGAAAAACATTTCTAGCTAATAACACAATTACACTTAAGTATCAGAGACCGTTTTAGTATTATTGCATTTGTTAAATCTAACTGAGTCCAAATTACTTCCTCATTGCGACTAAGAGAAAAGGGAGGAAGAAAAGGAGGGGGAGGAGAGAACTGAGGGGGAAAGAGGTCTGGGAGGGTTAAAGGAAGAAAAGAAGACACATACACTGACTGGCAGAGAGAAAAACAGAGAGCTATCAATGCTGTGTATAGCCTCAAGTCCAATAAATGTCAGTTAAACTTGCTGCCCATGGTTTCTATGGAAACTCCTTAAGTTAAGAATGGAACACAGACATTTTTTGGACTGCAATTCACAAGCTGTTTATTTAATTATGATGAAACATGAGACTGTTAGGGACAATGCTATTATCATACTGATAGCATTTAGAATTCAACAAATAGGTATGGCAAAATAAAATGTTGATTTTTTTTTTTAAACATTAACTTCATGTGAATTTCATGTGAATAAAATGTATCTTGTTTTTACAGGATTTCACGCATTATTTCCCTCAGGCGAACCCCAAATTAGCCAAATGACATTCTTCTTCAGAGGCCTCATGCCAATTATATCCCTCCATGCCCAGTGAACAAAACCAAGGTCACAGCATATTTTCAATTAAACCCAAGATAGCACCAATGTGCAGCACAGCTGGAAGAGCAAGCACGTTATTACCCCATAGATCATTTGTGAGCAATGAATAGGTCTCCGGTGTTTTCCTGTTTTATAGGCATTTGAATATAAAAATAAAGAAAATAGCTTCAGATTAGCTTTTGCTTTCCAAAATAAACAACCACTTTTAGGGCATTATTCCTGGTGGTCTGAAGAAAATGATTTGAAGCCATCACTTTTCTGTGTCTGATGTGGGGAAATCGTTTGCTTAGCCTTTAATTTGGCCACAGGGAACCATCTAATAGATGGACTCATTCATACCTTTGTTCTTTCACTAGACAAACATGTAGTTTCCCATCTACTATGCGCCAAGCACTGTACCAGGGACAGGAGAGGCAAGAAGATTAAACCTCAGTGCCCGCCTTAATAATAAACTTTTTGGAAGGGAATGCATTAATTTTGTCAATAAATATTTACAAAGGGCCAACCACAGCTCCTAGGTACTAGACTAAGTAGATAAATAAATCCAGAATCTTGCCTTCAAAAAGATTACAATTTAATGGAGACATAATCATAAATCATAGGGCAAATAGTCAATGTTTCTGCCTGCTTCCTTTTGATCTTGTCTCTCTGTAGGTAGAACTACGACCTATGGAGGCCGTGCTACAGCAGAAGGTGTTTATATATATGGCATGGTTTGTTGGTGGACGGTGGAGTGAAGAGGGAGCTTCAGAAATATTTCCATAGGAGAACCACATTTCCAGTTTTGTCCACGAGCCACTAGAACTGTTGTAAAATATTTAATCCATAAAATTTGACTGAAGGAGGAGGCACTGACGAGATAAATGCATCCCAAGGAAAGTCATCTCTGGAGTCAAGCTGGGAACATGAAGGCTGTTTCTAAACTGGCAAAGAGAAACATACAAGAACTTTGCAAATATGACTCAGTGGATATGTCTTTTCTACTACAGTGCAGCTTATTTTTTGAAATTCATTAGTGGTTTGCAGTAGCTGGACTTCCCAGAAATCACTCATGCTAGCAAAGCCAGTCGTTACTGTTATACGATTTGACAATATATAATGAGCCACTTCACATTAACTGCTGTTGTAGTGTTCAGCATATTGTGGGAAAGATTTAGCATGAATCATCACCCACCTAACTCTCCACTGGGGTCTCTATGCTGAAAAAGGACACACACACACACACACACACACACACACACA
>CAUYRT010069147.1:0-22789 GCA_963574885.1 Lepilemur ruficaudatus | reverse complement strand
TTGAGTTCAGGAGTTGGAGACCAGCCTGAGCAAGAGAGAGACCCTGCCTCTACCAAAAATAGAAAGAAATTAACTGGCCAACTAAAATATATAGAAAATATTAGCCGGGCATGGTGGCGCATGCCTGTAGTCTCAGCTACTCGGGAGGCTGAGGCAGAAGGATTGCTTGAGCCCAGGAGTTTGAGTTTGCTGTGAGCTAGGCTGACACCACGGCACTCTAGCCCGGGCAACACAGTGAGACACTGTCTCAAAAAAAAAAAAAAAAAAAGGTTGGCAACCTTAATTGGTCCCTGGAATTCTTTCTGAAATTTTATAGGCCTGTGAAATCCCAATGTCTAGGAACCTCTGAGCCATGCACAGGAAGGTCAGGCAGGCAGAGGGGAGGATGTGGGAGGAGGTGATACAGGGATGAGCAGGAAGGAAGAGCGGAGTGCCCAGATGGATGGCACAAAGACGGAGGGCACCTCCTCCAAGGTGCTGGCCAGGACGGTGCAGTGGAGGGAAAGAGGCACGTGCGGGAGGCCAGGTGTGAGGGAGGGGTGGCAGGGCCCAGGGGGCCCTCTGCACCAGGCTCAGGCTTTACCTAGAAAGCTCGGGCTTCACCTAGAAAACCATGGGAGCCATGCTGTCGGTGGCAGGGACAGAGGCAGCCTTGTGATTTAGAAAGATGCCTGTCGCAGTGGCGTGGAGGAAGCAATGTGTGCACAGCACCAGCAGGAAATCAGTTAGGAGTGCTGACTGTAAGAGTCTATTGAGATGTGACAAAAACCTGGACTAAGAGAGGGAGATGTTTGTCGTGATGTCCAGGCTCCTGGCTCAGGCAGCAGGGCGGTTTGGGAGGAGTAGTGATGGGTTGGGTTCGGGTCATGCCCACCGAGTATGTGGCACAGGAGGGAGAACATGGGCAGAAGTCTGGGCCAAGGGAAGATATGAATCCAGAGCTCAAGAGACAGGCTCAGCAGGAGACATGGGTGGAAAATAGTCATCCCGGCATTTACTACACACTTACCACGTGCCAGGCCCTGTGCTAACCCCTCCCCATCTTGTTGAAACCTCACCACCCTATGGGGCAGGTGTTTTGGTTTGGGGGGGATTTTGAAGCAGGCATTATTATTCCCACTTGACAAATAAACAGTCTATGGCCATACCACCCTAAACGCACCCAATCTCATCTGATCTCAGAAGCTAAGCAGGGTCGGGCCTGGTTAGTACTTGGATGGGAGACAGACAAGCAAACTGAGGCTCAGATAGGTACTTCCCCAAGGTCGTGCTAGTAAGGGGCAGGCCAGTGACTAGACCCAAGGCTGTCTGACTGCAGAGCTAGTGCCCCACACAAAGCAGTACAAAGTAGGAGGTGACACGGTGGAGGTGGGTGGGCCCCCGGTGGAATGGAAGTTCAAGAAAGCTGCAGAAAACAGTGCATGTCACACGGAGGGGTGAACGCGGCAAGACTGCTCCAGAAATGTGTGACCAAGACTCTCTAACCACAAGAAATGTGTGACCAAGGCTCTCTAACCACAAAACATCCCACTTGGGGGTGCTGAGGAGAGGAGCAAAACGAACTCCCCCAGAATGGACGGCTGAAGGGTTTGAGAAGATAATACGGAGCGACAGGGACCTACCACCTGGAGGGTCCCCAGCCCTGGCTTCAGGGCACCCCCTCAGGTGCAAATGCAAACCTCTAGCACCTTCTCCAACCAGTATAATTCCATCCTTGGGGAATACTAGAGGGAGTTAAAGGGATTATTTATAAGGAGTAACCCTGTATGCCTAATGGGCTATTCCCAGGCACTTTGTCCCTTGCTCTTTTTGTAAAGGGGTCCTTGGGGGCTCCCGACTCAATGGCAGCACAATCAGGGAGAACTCCCACCGGGAGAGGGTAAGTTCTGGAAAACTTCCACGAGGAAGAAAGCTGCTTGTGCACAGGTAACCTCCACTTCTTAAGGGCACAGCCTGTCTTTCCTGCCCTACACAATTTCAACAAACCACTGCCACAGCTGCCAAGGCAGTGACCTGGCCTTGCTGGCCCAAGCAGGGGCCCCAAGATGCTGTGACTCTGGGCTCCCGCCTTCAAACAGAAGGCTGTGCTGGGGCCACAGTCTGGGTGCGGGCCGGGCCCCAGCCTCAAGGGGGCAGCACCTGCTGAAGTCCGTGCTCCCGCGCCCCTCTCCACAGCCCTCCACCCCGCTCCTACAGGGGCCCACCGAAGCCGGCCTCCACTTGCCCCACTCGGACCTCCCATGCACACACCTGTGCCGCAGCCTCACCGTGAGGCCCCCACCACCCTGCCCCGCACAGCGCCCTGCCTCTGCACCTGCAGCTCCCTCAGCCCACAATCCCCATTTTCTATCTGGGACACTCCTACACATCCTTCAAGACACAACTCAGTTGTCACCTCCTCCATGAAGCTTTTCCTGCTATCTCTAAACCGTCCCGACAGAACAGTCTGTTCCACAGCCTTATCGTGCTGTGTGACAATGGGGCCCTCCTCTTCCCGGTCCCTCGGCACATACTAAAATCACCAGAAAGCTTTCTCAAACCACCCACTCCACTTCTCCCTCCAGATTCCGACTCAGGGGGCCCAGGATGGCATCCGGGCTAGCGATTCTGGGATTCCCATAGCCCCACTCTGCTCATCCCCAAAACCAACACTGCCCGGTAACTGCTAGTCCCCTTACATTTGCAATATGCTTCATCATGTCATCAGATTCACAAAAACTCTCTGAAGGTGACAAGATAGGTCATATCATCCCTACTTTAGAGAAGACAAGACTGAGGCTCTGAGACGTGAAAGAACTTTACCAATGTTGTACAGCCCGATTCCCAGGTCCAATGTGCTTCCTGTGACCTCTGTCTCCCAGAGGTCACCACCCCCACACCTAGGCTGGGAGGTAGGGGCATCCGGTCTGTTTGGGCTTTGAGAACTGAAGGTCCTTGGGGTCGGGAAGCCCATTGATACAGTATATAGTGCACTGACATGTCCCAACCAGCTGGATAATTCCACCGTCAGTAAAACACAGCTCACCTAGTGTTCTAACCTCCCTCGTATTTTCCAGAACTGCTTCCCAATTTCCAACCTAAATCCCTCTTGCATCAGAATCAGCCCAAGTTCCCGTTGCTCTGCCCTGACCAGAGAGGGGAACAGCAGGTTTTTTTTCTCGGTCATATTCACCACTGCGGTTTTGAAGATTTCCCTTCCCCAAACTTTCCATGTATGGGATGGAGAGCTCACTCTCCAGCTGCTTATGCGAGAAGAGAAGCCAAATGCTCTGCCTGAGCTCACGTGGCCACTCCAACAGGTCATAGAAACACAGTGACCCGAGGCTGAAAAAGAGAGACTGTACCCAGTGCTGGCCAGACAGCCCCCGCTACACCACCTTCCACTAGAGGGAAGACGTCAGCAATTTAAAGAGTGGCATCCACAATTGAGACCACATTCAAGGGAAGGTGACCAGACAGGTGAAAAATCCACACACCATCCAAACAACAGCCTGGGAAGAGGGGCCCAAGCAGATGCAGGTCCTCCTGGAACTCTACAAGAATTCAGAGAACAAACTAGGTGACGTGTCATGGGTTACCCCAGCAGACAGGGCAAAAGTCCAGGAGGCCAGAGTTGGGTTCACACAAGAAAGGACTTTCTGCTTGAATAGATATTTCTCCAAAGAAGATGTACAATGGCCAATAAGCACATGAAAAGATGCTCAACATCATTGATCATTAGGGAAATACAAATCAACCACAATGAGGTAACACTTCACATCCACATGGATGATTATAATCAAGAAACGAAAACAAAAACAGAAAATAATAAGTGCTGACAAGGATATGGAGACGTTGGAACCCTTATACATTCTGGTGTGAATGTAAAATAGTGCAGCCACTGTGGAAGAGTACGGCAGTTCCTCAAAACATTAAAAACAGAATTACACTTCCGGCATATACACAAAAGAACTGAAAACAGGAACTTGAACAGATATCTGCACAGCCATGTTCAAAGCAGAGTTATTCACAATAACCAAAAGGTAGAAGCAACCCAAGTGTCCGTTGATGGATGTATCTCTGTGCAACAGAATATTACTCAGCCTTAAAAAGGGAGGAAATTCTGGCCAGTGCAGTGGCTGATGCCTGTAATCCTAGCACTTTGGGAGGCTAAGGCAGAAGGATTGCTTGAGGCCAAGAGTTCAAGATCAGCCTCAGCAAGAGCAAGACCCTGTCTCTACAAAAAATAGAAAACTTAGCCAGGCATGTTGGCACATGTCTGTAGTCTCAGCTACTCAAGAGGCTGAGGCAGGAGGATCACTTGAGCCCAGGAATCTGAGGTTGCAGTGAACTATGATGACACCACTGCACTCTAGCCTGAGTGACAGAGTGAGACTTGGTCTCCAAACAAAAACAAAAAACAAAAGGGAGGAAATTCTGACGTGTTAAAACATGAATGAACCTTGAAGAAGACACTATGCTAAGTGAAACGAGCCAGTCTCCAAAAGACAAGTGATGTCTGATTCCACGTATTTGAAGAACGGAGAGTACTCAAACTCATAGACACAAAGAATGGAATGGCGGTTGCCAGGGCCTGGGGGAAGGGTGAGTGAATAGGGAGTAATTGTTTAACAGATTCAGAGTCTCAGTTTTGCAAGATGAAAAAAATTCTGAAGAAGGAAAGTGGTGATGGTTGCACAGCAATGTGAATGCACTTAATGCCCCACAACTTTATACTTAAAAATAGTGTAAATGGTAAATGTTATGTGTATTTTACTACAATTAAAATTTTTTTAAAAGAAGAAACTTCCTAACAAAATGGGGAGTTCTTAAAGTTGCTTAAACTAAGTGGCTGGGATAAAAGGCAAAACTAGTGTTAGCATGTATCTGGAACATATCCTCTGCACGCTGTTAAAGCTGATTTTTTTGCCCCTTGCAAAGGCACCCAAGCCCATACCGATGTTCAGCATTCAGATAATGGTGTGTTTGGGCTCAAAGTGTATACAAATCAAAGAAAACCATGAACAGGTCGACACAATCTACCCTGAAATATACTAATTTACTTAAATGGTCTCCCCAAGTAAGATATAGTAGTTTGGCTCCCCCTTCTTGTCCAGGTCTTAGCAGGAAATAAGCTTTTGAGAGGAGAGTCCAACAGAAAGCTCTCTCCTGCTCTTGATGAATGGGGAAAGTACCAACAAATATCTGAGCCCGCACTTGATAGTACATGCACCCAGCTAGGATGACACCCTAAGCCCAAGCCCACTCCTCTGGCTCCCTCCAGGACAGGAAACACAAGGGACAAGGACCCCACAGTACAAAGCCAGGGAGGAGGAAGGGCCATCATGCCACACCATCCAATCTGGGGGAAGAATGTGCAGCCTCTATTTAAGTCTTCTCCCTGGCTGCGGCCCGGGCTGGGAGAAAGTGGCAGAGACGGGGATGAGACTGATGTCACTTCCACCTTTTCCTTTTTAGCCACACTCAATAAATGGGTATCTTAGTCCCTTTTTTAATTGCCAAGTATTTAAGAATGATTAATTTGGTTCAACTATGCCACACACAGGGCTAGAGAGATTTGACCCGGAAGTGAGCCTGGAAGCCATTCTACGATAAGAACAACAAGGAAAAACTGGGTGCAGTGGCGCATGCCTGTAGTCCCAGCTACTCAGGAGGCTGAGGCAGGAGGATCACTTGAGCCCAGGAGTTCCAGGCTGCAGTGAGCTATGATGACACCACAGCACTGCAGCCAGGATGACAGAGTGAGACCCTGTCTCTTAATAATAATCATCGTCATCCTCAAAAGGTAATTATTATTAAGGTAATTATTATTACCTTTATTATCTTTTTAAAAACCAAAAGCATCAAAAAGAGTCATAGATTAAATATATCTCCAATTCTTTGTAGCTCCTCCATTCAGCTGTGGAGTGATTCCCCGTGTTGCCCGCCCTGAGTTTGGGCTGGCCCCCTGGAAGGCGAGAAGCCATGGGGAGAACTGAGGCTCCTGGCCACTAGCCAGCACCACCTCGGACCAGCCAGACCCGATGGCAGCTGTGTCAGAGATCCAGGCAAGCCCCGCAGAAGGGCGGCTTCGCTGACTTATTTTCAGAATCTCAAGCAGATAAATGGTTGCCATTTTAAGCCACTAGTTTTGAGATGACTTGTCACATCACAACAAACAATGGATAGAGTAACAAAACTGAAACATCCCTTCCTTCCTCCGCACCCACCGCAGTACCTGTCCAAGGGATGCCTTTGACCTCAGGGCTCCACTGGCTCCACGATCCTTGCCGGAACTCCTCCTGGGCCCGAAGCTGCACCACGTGACTCATGCCAACCCAGGCATCGTGGATGACACAGTGATACTGGAGATCCTTCATCTGAGGGCAGGAGGAACAGTGGCTCTGGGCAGGGACCCTGGGGTGTCACTGCTTAGGCAGCTCCCTAGGGAGATGGCGCCTTTGCCACCCCTGTCCTTCAGCTGGCGGAGAACTCCAAAGGCTCACCCCACCCTGGAGGTGCAGAGCAAGATGGGGCTGCACCCAGCCCATGCACCAAAGGCTCCTGCAAGCCCAGATGTCTGCCCCGGGTGGATGCTCCTTCTCACAGATGGGCCCGTGACGAGGAGCTTGGCCTGGCATTGCTATTCTCATTTTATAAATGGCACATCCAAGGCTCAGAAAGGTTGAAAGACTTATCCAAGACTATACAGGATCTAGAGGCCATTTTTTTCTTCTAGTACCCTTCTACCACTCCCAAGTATCTAGGGACACTTCTCTGTCCAGAAGTAAAAGATGAATTTACCAAGCGTGTTGTGAATGTCTTTGACCGTTCTGCCCGGTATCGGAGCTCAAACCGCAGCCTGTAGAAAGTCGTGTTCCAGGAGTAGGGGTCTTGCCAGGAGACATTGAGCCAGCGGGGGCGTCCGGCCACGGCGTTAACTGTGATGTTGGCAGGTGGGTCGGGCTGCACTGTGGGAAAGGGAGCATGGCCCCTATGCAGCAGCAAACATAGTGTAGAGGACAGGTCCTTGAAGGCTCTGCAGACCCCAGAGGTCCAGGCAGGACCCCACCCCAGCCCCAGACGCTCCCAGGCACATCTTGCCAGGGCCCTCGAACATCCCTGTCAGACATCCCGGCAAGTAATGCCCAAAGACACTGGCTCACCAAACCCCTCACCCATCCCTCTCCTGCCCCTCCAAGAAGTCGGTAAGGAGTATTAAATTAAAAGAGAAGGAAACAGCTGGCGGGTGGGGAAGAGCTTACGTACGGGCGCCATAACCCTCAAACGAGTGGACGCTGCTGGACTTGCTCCCAACACTGCTGGCGACGCACAGGGACACTATGTGGAAAGAGTTGTCTCCCTCCGGGACTACCAACTGGCAGGAGAACTTCTGGGACTCTTGAGAATACTGGCACGGTACCAGGAATTCTTTCACCGGACTGTAGTAACTGTTGGACACAAAACAAGGGCAGGGCTCGCCTATCAGTCTCTGCACTTATTCAAGGGGGGAAAGAAGGTCAGGCTCTGATGTCTCACCCCGGGCTGGAATCCCAGCTCCAGACTTACTTGCTCATATTAGCTTTTCTGATTTTGAGTAAGTTATTCACCTTCTGAGTCTGCTTTCTCATTTGAAAATGGGAATATTAATAGTGCCTACCTCATAGGGGTTCTGTTAAGATTAATTGAAAAATATATTTAAAATTTAGAGACAAGGAAACCAGCTGGATTTACATACATATGTAAAACATCTAGCCCAGAGCCTGGCACATAGGGGTGAAAGGTGCTGGCCGAGAGGGCTCAGCGGGTCCCGGAGGCATCAGCTAGGGACAAGCTCTGGCTTCCTGCCAGGGCCTGTGCTCTTGTGCTGTGGAGGATGCAGAAATAGATCAAGAGAGGCCCCACCCTGGCCTCAAGGCACAAACAAAAAAGATCTGCCCTCAGACGACTGGAGACCCAGTAGAAATGCCATTCCAGAAACACAAAGTGCTAGTGGGGTTCTGACAGGCGAGTCCACAAAAGACTTCTGAATGGCCGGGCGCAGTGGCTCACACCTGTAATCCTAGCACTCTGGGAAGCCGAGGCGGGAGCATCGATCAAGGTCAGGAGTTTGAAACCAGCCTGAGCAAGAGCGAGACCCCATCTCTACTAAAAACAGAAAGAATTTAGCTGGACGACTAAAATTAGCCGGGCATGGTGACGCATGCCTGTAGTCCCAGCTACTCGGGAGGCTGAGGCAGGAGGATCGCTTGAGCTCAGGAGTTTGAGGTTGCTGTGAGCTAGGCTGATGCCATGGCACTCTAGCTCGGGCAACAGAGTGAGACTCTGTCTCAAAAAAAAAAAAATACTTCTTGATGACAGGACATTCAAAGTGAGTCAGACATCATGCCACCTGCCCAGGAACCCTGAGACTCCACCCTTTTATGACGCATGCGGGCATGTGAGGCCAAGTCAGCACCTGCCCTGCCGCTGGGGTGACAAGTCACACACCTCTGACTCAAGTTTGAATCCTGGACCCCAGCTGAGGCCAGCACGTGGGACAAAGTCTTTGCTTCGGGGAAGCCTACCCCAACACCACCTAGCCCTCCCTGCACCCAACACTGAGAAGCGGGGTACCCCGGCTGCGGTGTTGGAGGGCAGGGGCTCGGTCTTTTTGGCCCTCGTCTCTCCCACAGCCTCAGTGCAGTGCCCAGCCCAAGGCAGGCACCGAGCTCACCACAGGCCTGTGAACGAATAAGTGAGCAAGGAAGGCTGGGGCTTCAGTATGTGCTGGGGTCCCTGAGGCTGCCCCTACCGTCCTTATTTCAAAGGTTCCCAGCACCATGCTGACTCTTCAAAGCAGAGGGAGGCGCTGAGGTTGCTGGCAGCAGAGAACACCTGTTCTCACTGACTCCCAAAGTCAACAAATGAAAGTATTCTTGGTGAAGTGTCAGAAATGACCAGCCTCTCCACAGGCTGGGACGCTGCGGACCACTGTGTCTGTCCTGTCTAATCCTGTCTGTGGATAAAGGCCTTCTAGGTCCCAAACGAGGTATATCCAGTGTTGGGTTGTGAGGCTTTTCTGGTCTTCCCACTTGGAGTGTGAGACAGCAGTTTGAACGGCAGCTGTATCATTCACAGACAGGTAACCTACACGTTTCGGCGCAGAGGACAGAACAAATTTCTGCGAGGCCACCTAGCCATGGAGAGATTTTTTTTTCCTTCCTTATCCTCAGTTTCGCTTTCTGAGGTTTCAGTTACCTATGGTCAACCGTGGTCTGAAAATATTAAATGGAAAATTCCAAAAATAATTAATTCATAAGTTTTCAATTGCACACCATTCTGAATAGCATGATGAAATCTCACACCATCCTGCTCTGTTCTGGCTAGGACACGAGTCAGACCTTTGTCCAGCATGCCCATGCTGCATACGCCACCTGCCCATCTGTCTCTTCCACATCGACCTCGCCATGGCTCGGTGATCCAGGGTCACCCAAAGCAGGCAATCCTCCTTCCGACATATGGTCGAAAGGTCGATAGTAGCCTAGCGCTACTCCACAATGCCTACATCACTCCATCTCATCATGTGGGCATTTTATCGTCTCACACCGTCACAAGAGGGGTGAGCACAGTACAATAAGATATTTTGAAAGCGGGTGAGAGACCACATTCACATAGCTTTTATTACAATTCATTGTTATCATTGTTCTATTTTATTATTGGTTATTGTTATTAATCTCTTACTGTGCCTAATTTATAAATTAAACTTTATCATAGACATGCATGTATAGGAGAAAACAGTATATAGAGGGTTCAGTACTATTCGAGACTTCAGGCATCCACTGAGGGTCTTGGAACGTATCCCCCTTGGATAAGGGGGGACTGCTGTACTCTGATGACTGACAGCTCAAGCTCAATTATAAACATCTGGACGAAGGAGACCTCGGCTCAGGGATGCAGACAGGCAAAACTGCAGAGGTGCATTTGTTTTCAGCATCTTCGGCCTCCTCTACATCCGTGCCTCAATCCATCCCAGCCCCCCATACACACTTTATGTGGGCTTCTGGTGGTGTGCAGGGGCCTGGCAGGGGCCCCCAGGCAGGCGTGGTGACTCCCGCGGCTCCCCCCTTTGTAATGGACATAGGCTGATATGCTCACAGGCTCCAGACACTGATAATGGGCTATCTCTGCTTCCCACTCCCAGGGACATTTGCATCTTTTTCAGAGCAATGCCCAAAATCTTTGGACTTCGAATGAAATCAGACAGGCTGGGATTGGATTCCCAGCAGAGCCACTTACTGGCTAGATGACCTAAACCAAGTAAATCCATCTCTCTGAACCTCAGTTTCTCCATCTGTTAAGTGAGGAAAATAACGCCCACTTCCCGCAGCTGCTGTGATAGCTACGTCAGCAGGACGCAGTTCCAAGCAGTGCCCAGCACGGGTTGTGGGAAGGGTGGCGGTTGGCAGTCAAAAAAGTCTCAGTTCCCTACCTCGTTCCCTCCTCCCTCTCCCAAAGGAATAACTCTAATGATGACATTCTGGAGTCACTGGCTGGCCAGGGATTGGCCACTTGGTTCCTCTGGGGCCGTAAGGGGGGAGCTGACGTAAACGCACGGTCCAGCCCAAGACACTTACAACTTCTTCACCAGCAGCACAGCCTTGGTCGTCGGCGAGGGGGGGCTCCGAAGACCCCACTCACAAACAACGTTGGTGACGGGGCTCTTCCGCAAGCAGGAGATGATCTGGGGCTCCTCGGGAGGAACTGGAAGGAGAGCACAGCAAGCATGAGGCGGCAGGCAGGGAGCCTGGAGCACAGCCCCGCTTCCGAGGGGAGCACTGGGCTCAGCCCCTCGGCCCAGCCCTAGAGCCCGTCTTGCCCCAGGATGCTGTGGCCAAACTCAGCCACACGTGGATATAATATTGTAGCTGGGAAGTTAAAGGTCACCAAAGTCCTTGTGCTGGCTGAGAAGCAACTTCTAGATAAGGGAAGGGAAGCATCCCAGGCCACTTATCTAAAGGGGAGGAAGGAGGATTAAAAAAAAGAGGGCTGTGTGGCCTTGGGCAAGTCCTAGATGCTCTTCAGTTTCCTTATCTGTAAAATTACCTGATGATAATGACAGTGATAACAATAATAACACTGCTCCCCACCCCCACAGGGATTGACTCCAGGAGATAGAAGGAAGTGCCTTAGCACAGGGCTTGGCACACAGGGCCTCGGTCCTATGACATTTTTTTTTTTTTTTTGAGACAGAGTCTCACTCTGTTGCTTGGGCTACAGTGCCATGGCGTCAGCCTAGCTCACAGCAACCTCACACTCCTGGGCTCAAGCGATCCTCCTGCCTCAGCCTCCCAAGTAGCTGGGAGTACAGGCATGTGCCACCATGCCTGGCTAATTTTTTCTACATATTTTTAGTTGGCCAATTAATTTCTTTCTATTTTTAGTAGAGACAGGGTCTCACTCTTGCTCAGGCTGGTTTTGAACTCCTGACCTTGAGCGATCCGCCTGCCTCGGCCTCCCAGAGTGCTAGGATTACAGGCGTGAGCCACCGCGCCCGGCCCCTGTGATATTTTTTTATCTAGATGTGAGGGAGCTAAGAACCCACTAATTCTAAAAATAAGAGGAGCTAATTTGAGAGCTCAGTATATGCTATGTAATTTTCAGCCCCGTGTGTGTGCCCGCGCGCGTGTGTGAGAGAGATACACACATATACATTCATACATATTTATTCTTTGCAACAACTCTAAGGCGAGTTCATAAAATTAACTGTACTTTGCCAAAGAGGAAACCGAGGAGCCGAGAAGTTAAGCTGCATGTGAAGGACCAGGATTCCAGCCAGGGCTGCCTGGCCCCGGGCCCCAGGCTCTTAACCAGTCCACCATGAGCCCTCACTCACAGGCCAGCCAGACAGCACCCTGCCTCAGCCAGATGCCCCACCCAGCAGGAATCTCTGCCAGCTCTCCCGGCAGACATCTGCAGGCCTTTTCCCGAAATCCTTGGGCCGAGGAACTACCAGGCGTTTAAAGGGTCAGGCAGGGACTCTCTCTGGAATGCACAGAGCCTCGCACTGGAGCTGCCCTGGGAGCGTCTCCCCGAGCTCTGAGGCACCACTCACCATCCACCAGCAAGTGCACAGATCCCGCAGGGTGGCCAGCCCGGTAACACGTGTAGTTTCCAGAGTCACTGAGCTGCACCGACCTCAGAAGCAGCCTCCTTCCCACGCCAGCCCGTCTACTGTGATGTGAGCCCATGACGGGATTCCTGAGCACCCAGTGAACAGTGGCATTGTCTTCTGGTTCAGTGGCATTGTCTTCTGGGCAGGTCAGGGTAACGCTGTTCCCCGGCAGGCTGGTCAGCACATCACTTGCCACCTCT
This sequence comes from Lepilemur ruficaudatus, assembly GCA_963574885.1. Taxonomy (NCBI): domain Eukaryota; kingdom Metazoa; phylum Chordata; class Mammalia; order Primates; family Lepilemuridae; genus Lepilemur; species Lepilemur ruficaudatus. The sequence goes on along the minus strand of CAUYRT010069147.1, from coordinate 10,456 downwards.
GGAGAGAGAGAAGACACTCAATAAACCCACAGCAACCTAAAAGGGGGCCTCATTCTGAGCTGGGGAAGCCACAAGAAGCCTCAGTACTAAGCAGGAACCGGCTCAGGCCACTGTTCCTGCTGCTTGAGTCCAGACAGTGGCCTCAGCAGCCTGGCCCTCTTCACCCAGCTGCCTGCGTGGAGTGTAATCATCAATTCCACGTCTCTCTTCCCCTCAAGACTCCAAGCGCCATAAGCATAGGCACCCTGTCTTGTTGTCTGCTACAGTCCAGTGCCCAGAACGTTGCCTGGCACATGGCAGGGGCCCACTGAGCGCTCCATGGTTGTGTGAATGAATGAACGAATGCACGTGGGAATGAATGAATGAATGCACATGGGAATGAATGCCAAGCACCCAAGTGGGACTCCCAGGGTGCACAAGTACAAAGGGAGTCTCAGACTCACGGGGTTTCAGGGTAGGATGCCTGCTTTACAGATGGTAACTGAGGCACGGAAGAATCAGGAGACTTGCCCGAGATCACCAACACATCAGCTGCACAGCTGGGATGTGAACCAGGTCTTCTGATTCTCTGTTCCATGCTCCCTCCAGAACCCTACACCTACCTATTAAACCCCTTAGGGCAATGCTGTTCTTATTCTAGGGACCAAATTGGAAGGTGAAAAAGAAAAACAAATGCATTCCTTGTTCACTGAAAAAAATTGTGTGCTATTCTACTGTTCAAGGAAAAGGAGATTGAAGATTAAAGAAACAAGTAAAAACATTTTTTTTTTGAGTACAGGTTACAGATTGATAAAATGTAAGATAAAAATTAGCCCAACCACCTTGAACTCATTTATTAACCAATCTGGTAAATTAGTCCAACCAGCTAAGGCCAGGGAACACAACCAGTTTCCATGTTAAGCACACTTGAGCCTTCAAACCAAATGCATAACCGTTTATTAGCAAGCAGTAGCGATCGATCTGGCCAAAGATGTTGGCAGCTTCCTGAGTGCCAAGTGTCAGCAGCTTCCTGAGTGCCTGACCTCACCTCCCCGCCCATGCTCCTGGGACTGATGACTAGCACAAGTGTCTCTCCATGTCCTGCAAAGTCTTCTTGCTTGGGAGGAGGCATTTTTATCTCATACTTGGTGGACTCTCCTTCCTCCCATTCAATCCAAGGTGGCTGTCAGAGAGGAGGGACTAAGAATCAGTGATTCCAAAGCAGATAACACTCCCCAAGCCAGGGGAGGCTGGCAGAAAAGGAACAGATGCAAAGCCAGGGTGCAGTCAGTCATTTAAGGCTTTCTCTCTTCACCAGCCCTGGACGTTGGGTGAGAAAACTGGTTGAACTATCGCTGTGCGGCCAGGTGAGTTTGGGCTGGTTCCTTAAACCCCCGGTGGCCTCACTTCCCCCATGGTAGCAAGGAAGGCCCTCCCTCTGCCCTGTGTTCGACAAACAGTGGAGGAGGCCTCAGCCGCCAGGCACCAATGAGGAAGCCACAATCAGGCATCAGAGAGACCCTGCCCTTGAGGATGGAAGTTGCATTCGCTGCTGCAGGACTAGGATAGAGCACCCAGTTCACCCCAGAACATCAGTGAAATCTGAGTCCCTAGAAGCTGAAGTCCACTGAAGGCAATAAGGAGAGGATTTCTGTGCCCAGAGGGCTTAAAAGCATTATAAAAAGCCTTAACTACAGAACAGCTCCCACAAATAACCTTTGACAATGTATTTCTAACATTTCAAACATTGTTTTTCAATGTATTACAAAATATCGAACATATGCAAATTAATATATGCAGGGTACATAAAAGCTATGAAGCATAAAATGCCCAGGCCCCCCCCCCCGCAACCTAAAAACATAGCACGATCATTGTCTCTGAAGCTCACTCCAGGCTTCTGCATCTTCCAGCTTCCCCACCCATATGGTGTTACATTTTGGGTTTATCACTTTTAAAAAACAGGTTCACTACCCATGGATCCTTGTGTTTTTTTTTTTTTAACTTTTCTTGATTTTTGAGCTTTATATATATGGTTTGTATAAGGTCTCCTGTAATGTGCTTTTTTCATTCATATGTCTCTATGATTTATTTACATGCAGAGACAGTTCATTCATTTTCACTGCTATGTAATATTCCATTGTTCAGCCCTCTCATTCTCCCATTAAAGGAGGTTTGGGGTCATTTCCAGTGGTTTGCCGTATCAAAGAGTGTGGCTATCAACTGATTTTTGGTTTTTTTTTTTTTTTTGAGACAGGGTCTTGCTATATTGCCCTGGCTGGTCTCTATCTCCTGGGCTCAAGGAATCCTCCCGCCTCAGCTCCTGAATAGCTGAGATTACACACGCCCAGCTTCAACTTTCCTGTACGTCACTTTTGGTGCACTTGCCAAGAACTTCCCTAAGAATGAAACTGGCGGTCTTGGCATGTATGTGACATGTGTCCCTTTCCTTCATAACTGAACACACAGTCCAACGTGTGTAAGTCCAATGAGCACCTGCTGGAGGCAGCAGCTCGCCACATCCAGTCCATGTATTGATTTCCACCTGTGCCTGAATGAGGTTGTTTAGAAGATGCACTGACACTTCTAATGACTGTATCAGTATATTCACTTTCCCATTTTGCGTTTGATAAAGCAGCCATAAGAATAAAACTTAACATGGAGGTCGAGTTCATGCACAAATTACAGACTTGTAGGAATAAAGATGGAGACGCTGCCAAAAGAGAATTGTCTGCCTGCACAATGCTTGCAACGTCCCTCCACCATCTGATGAGCAGAAATCAGTATTCGCAAGGCAGTTTAGGAGCACCAGTTCACAGTGGACACAAGTGCGGGTTGCATAAGAGTTAAGGACCACGGACGGCTCATTTGCTCACTGGCACTTTTGCATGGCACAGTCCTCAACTGTACACAGGTCCCGACCATGACACAAATGTAAGTTCCTGCTATCCACTCATCAGAGAACTCAGTAGGTGCTTAATACATGTTTGTTTAATGTAGGGCACCTAAGAGGTGCCCACAGGGACAAGGTCTCCGCACTGAAAACTCCCAGGAGTACCATTCACAGGTGACACCGGGGTCTAGGTGGTGACACCAGGGTCTAGTTAGTGGCCCCTCATGTTGGGCAAGGGGCAGATCCCACCCTAGGATCAGAGGAGCCAGCTTTTTACAACCAGGAGATGCCAAGGAAAGAAACTCGTAGTCTAGAACCAAAAGGAGATCTCTCTTCTGCCTCTGCCTTTGCCAGTTCCAGAAAATATGTCTCTCTGGTCACTTCTCTTAGCCCTGGTCAGATGGAAGCTCTTGCCATGCTTAGTGGGCAGCCCAAACAACAGCAGGGGCTGTTCTGCTCCAGCACTCACCAACAATGGCCAAAGTGCTTGGGCAGCTCAGAGAAACACCAAATAAAAAGACTTTTTTTTTTCTCTTCCACAAAAGCAGAGCTGCAGAGAGCAACATAATGGCCACTTCCTCTGCCAAGGAACTTGAGTAATCGTTTTCTGAATCTTTAAAACTGAGTCACTATTTTTTAATAGGGAATGATTAATTATAAACCACCCATTGGCAAGTATTGTCTGTCACGGCCCTGCTTCAAAATGTATTTCTTCTAGAACTCGTAAACAACACTGTGTAAATTATGCTTTTAAAAACACTGCATGCAGGTCAGGTGCACTGGCTCATGCCTATAATACCAGCACTTTGGGGGAGGCTAAGGTGACAGGATTGCTTGAGCCCAGGAGTTCAAGACCAGTCTGGGCAACATAGCTAGATCCCATCTCTACAAAGAAATAAAAAAAGAAATTAGCCAGGCATGGTGGTGCACACCTGTAGTCCCAGCTACTCAGGAGGCTGAGGCAGGAGGATTGCTTGAGCCCAGGAATTTGAGGTTGCAGTGAGCTATGATGACGCCACTGCACTCTAGCCTGGGCAACAGAGCGAGGCCCCATCTCAAAAATAAATTAAAAAATAAACAAAAACAGTGTATGCAGAATGACCACAATAAATGCTCATAGAAGAAAGACCATAAGAAAATATACTTGCTATGAAGTCAGAACGGGCAGCACTGCCTCTCCCACCCATACACCCACTCAGCCCTCTGCCTCCTGACCCAACTCTATGAGCCAGCCCCCAGGACACCAGGTGGCAGTGGGGGCACCTCAGAGCATTTCCTTGAAGAAGAAGAAATGACATTCACAGAAATGGGCTCCCAGTGCTTCTGCCTCCCTCTCCAAATGATGGTACTAGAGATGATCATTTCTTTTTCTTCCCTTCATCTTTCTGTAGTTTTTGAATTTTGTATAAATTGCTCATATTACTTACAACGAATAAACTATACATATATATACATATTTTATAAACAAGCTACAGGGCCTGGGTCTGAGTTCCTTTTTGTTTCTTTGGCTAGTCAAGTGCAGTAGTGAGAAAGGTGGAAGGTAGCAGAACGAGGAGTTCAATCTGTAACTGACTGCGAACAATCGAGTGAGACAACTCTCTACCTTCGGACGAGCCCCATCTGAGTTCTTCCCTCTAGGGAGGAGGGAGGAAGTAGGACAGAGCAGGGCCCTGGGGGATACAGGTGGGATGAGGGTGGATTTTTCAGGACAAGCACCTTCAGGCCAGAGAGCAACACACCCACCCTCGCTGCTTTGTGTTCTGCCGCCGGCCGCTGTGCCCTTGGCCCACCCTTCCCCTGCAGGCCTGATGAACACAAGACACCAGCCCTGGGCTCACCTTGATTCCTCCCCTCTGTCCCCGTTTCTCTGTTCCCTGGGAGTCTGCCCCCAAGTAGGCCCCACCGAAAGAGAAGAACCAAAAGGGAGAGTCTGGGAACCAGGTAAGGAGCGGCTCCTGAGAGCACTCCAGCCTGCTCCTGGGAGAGAGGCCCGGCCAGCCTTGCACAGGAGGCCCTGGGAGAAGATGGAGGTGTGGGGGAGGCAAGGCTGGTGCTGCGCACCCTGACACTTAGCAAACAGCGCACAATTGAGCGCCTACCCGTAAGTAATTGCTCAGCTGTTTGGAGTCAGAACTGCAAGCCGGTGCCTATACCCCCTTAAGAAGTCAAGAATTTTTGTGCACCCATGACATGCAAGCCCAGAAGTTCCTAATCCAGGGGGAAAAACTGGCAGTTATCAAATATCTACTACACACTGGCACGTCTTCCCACCTTTCCCATGTAGTAGTCTTGTTTAATCCCCACAAAACACTGCAGAGAACTTAAAACTACCTATAATACAGGCCACCCTGAGATAAGTGTCCCCAACACATGGAGGGAGCTGAGAAGAGGAATACATCATTCTAAAAGCGGAAGAGAGACGTGATTTGGACCTTGAGAAATAAGTGGGAGTTTGGTAAGTGGAGCCACAGGGAATGGCATTCCATAGAGAGGCGACAGTAGTATACGCTAAGGCACCAAGAAGTGAAAGCCCACGTTGGACACAGTGGCTCACACTAGCACTCTGAGGCAGGAGGATTGCTTGAGGCCAGGAGTTTGAGACCAGCCTGCCAGGAGTTTGAGACCAGCCTGAGGAAAAGCAAGACCCTGTCTCTACAAAAAATAGAAAAATTAGCCAGATGTGGTGGCATGCATCTGTAGTCCCAGCTACTTGGGAAGCTGAGGCAGAAAGACCCCTTGAGCCCAGGAGTTTGAGGTTGCAGTGAGCTGTGATGATGACACTGCACTCTGGGCAACAGACACCCTGTCTCAAAAAAAAAAAGATGGCCAGGCGCGGTGGCTCACGCCTGTAATCTTAGCACTGTGGGAGGCCGAGGCAGGTGGATCGCTCAAGGTTAGGAGTTTGAAACCAGCCTGACCAAGAGCGAGACCCCGTCTCTACTAAAAAATAGAAAGCAATTAATTGGTCAACTAAAAATATATAGAAAATATTAGTCGGGCATGGTGGTGCATCCCTGTAGTTCCAGCTACTAGGGAGGCTGAGGCAGAAGGATTGCCTGAGCCCAGGAGTTTGAGGTTGCTGTGAGCTAGGCTGATGCCACAGCACTCTAGCCCTGGCAACAGAGTGAGACTCTGCCTCAAAAAAAAAAAAAAGAAGAAGTGAGAGTCCTGGGGAGGGCTGGTGTCTAGAGTATCTGAAATACAATAAGGAAGACGGTGAGATCTATGGGAGAACATGGAGGGTGTAAGCACCCGCAAGCGAACAAGACCTGACCCTGCAGCCAGAGGGAAGCCCTATCAAAGGTATGTGCAGGCTCAGTGCCTTCCCCACCGCTGACCCTAGCCCCCAGGACAGGAGCCAACACTGCTTCTTCCTTCTGTTCCTCTTCCAGCCACCACGGGGGTGAACCCACTGTCCCCCTCCCAGCTCCCAGTGCATCATAGAGCAGCAGAGAGGCAGGAGAGAGGAAGGGCCACCGAAGCACCCCGTGAGCCTTCTTTGTTCCTGCCAAGGCCAGTGTCAGACACAGGGAGGGAGCACCCTTGATCCCAGGCTCCTAAGAAGACATGGGATTCTGCAGAGAGGATGAGAAAGTACCTCACCTGGGACTAAGATCAGATAAGGAGGCAGTATCACCTCCCGAAAACAAACTTCCCGAAAGCTCCTCCTCAGCAGTCAAATGCACTTGGTGTCTGGGCTGGTCACTGTTTAGTCACTGACTATTAATTGGGAGGGGTTGGGCTGACACAAGTATGCAGTCTGCCTTGATTTGTTCTCTAACATAAAGGACATCTCTTTGGCACAGAGGAAGCAGCTCTGTGGGGTCGGGAGACCCCAGTCCCATTCCTGGCCTTGCCAATGACTCACAGGCAGTGGTGGGCATGTCGCTGACCCTGGCAGGGCCCACTCGCCTTCTCTGTGAAATGAGGGTTCAGACTGTGATCTGAGGCCCCTGCCGGCCCCCACTCTGTGGTCTAGTGTCCCATCACGTCGAGTCATTAGCTCTCACAGGGCAGGAAGCACGTCTATTTGTCTCAGACAATATCCAGCTTGAAAACACACAATGCGTGGCTCCGTTATTTTAGTAGTTGATGACTTTGGGAGAGGGATGATGGCCGGGTCATCCCAGTGTCCTCAGGCAAACACTCCTCTCTCTCCGGACAGCTCTAGGGGCGGGAATTCCCACAACCTCCCTCACCTCCCATTCCTCAAGGAGAAGAGAGCTGAGGTCCTAGTGAATTCCAGCAATCCCACAACTCCCTGCCCCTGATCCCACTCCCAGGGGCATTGGGACCCCGCCACGGCCCAGACACCCCTCGAGCTGGGACTTTGCAGCACAGCTCTGGGAAGCGGGTCCCTCCACATTCAGGACCTAAGGTTGGATGCCAAAACCCCAAACAGCTTTGTTGTTTTTCTACTTTTTTCCCTCTTCAAGTAAACTTGCAAATGTCAATAACCAGAGAAAAACACGCACACGGAGACACGTATTTCTCAACTCTCTTGCAGCGTGTTGCTGCTCTTGCCAGCAAAAACAAGTTCAGCTTCCTGGCCCCGTTTATGTAAGCAGTGAACCAGCTGCCGGGCCTGCCACTAAGGACACAGGCTTAGCTCGTGCCTGCTAATCCCACCCCACTGCCCCTGTTTCTGAGCAGGGACGCGGGTCCCAGCTGCCCGAGCCAGCTGGCCTCGAGCCAGGATGGCTTCCAGCCTCACTCAGTCCCTCGGGCTGCAGAGGCACAGGGTTTCGGAAGGGATCAAGAGGAACCAAAGGTCCTTTCTCAGCAGTAAAGGCCTTGATCTGAGAGGAGATGGCTGTTGAGATGTCTCCAGGAGAAGAATGTGGGAGCCTCAGGTCCAAATGGAAACAGACGCAGAATTTGGGCCCACGGTGGCTAGGACAAGTCCCCAGTGTTCTTGGTCACCTGTCCTTGCATTCTCCAAGGTCTCCCGACTTTGGCTGTAACAATCCATGACCAGTTAGGACACTTACCCTGTGCCATGAATTTTACCTAAGAGCGCTCTACCCCTGACAACAACCCTGCTAGGGAGGGAGTCTTGTCCCCATTTCACTGGTGAGGCAATAGAGATCAGAGAAGTTAAGGAACTTGCCTAGATTCACACAGCGGGTGAGGGAATCGGCTTGGGATACAGGCAAGTGCGGCCAAGGCCTCTCTCTCTCCTCCACCTGGGAATCTCTCCATGTTCCATCCTCTGCTCCCCTTCCCTGGGTTACTCTAGTTCCCATCTCCCCCATCTCCCAGTTTCCTGTCCCCTCCCTGCCCTTCTCACACCTTTCCGCCCTGCACACAGGCCCGGGAAAGGGAACCCGAAGTTTGAGGGGTGTGTATGTGGGGGAGGTGACCTCCTCCTCCCACTGTGCCAAACCTATCGGGACCTGGGGGTGTCTCGGGAGTCAGGAGTCATGCCCATGACCTTTCTCCCTCTACCCTATAGCAGCAGCATTTGTGTGAGTTACAGCTTAACAGCGCCTGCCCCTCTGACCTCAAATCCCACGCTCTCCCCAGCTCACCCCGCTGCCTGGTCCCACTCACTTCTCATTAATGTCCCAGAGGGTGCCCTGGGCTGCCATTCAGGCCGCAACAACTGGCAAGCCAAGGCTGCCAGGCTGGTGGACTCAGCTCCCAGGCCCCTCTTCTCAGGTTACTGGCTCTGGCTGGGCAACCCGTGCCCCCTCTCTGCCACTAATGTATTTGTACTCCTTGTACCTGCTTGTATTTGTCTTGTATTTGGCAGAGTTGGTATTTACCTTGGCTCAGCTGTCCTCCCGATCCACACAGCGGACCGTGTACCGCTGGGAGGGAGGCTCCTTTGGCCCCATAAAAAGGTAATGCTGGATGCTGACTCAGAGACCCGTGGGTGGGTGTGACCCACTCCTGGGGAAGCAAACATTTAATCCTCCCCGCCAGCAGCGTCAGAGATAATCACCTGGCCCCGTCCAAGAAGGTCTAGCCTGGGTTAGAGATCATAAACTTATTAGAGGCAAAGATAACTAAGGAGGGCCAATAATCCAACCCCCCCACTCCCACCTAATCCCAACAGCAGACCCAGAAATAAGAGATTAAAGGCAGGACTGAGGAGAAAGGCGCTGACACCCAGACAGGGACACACACAGGACTTTGGTCCAGACAGCGGGTGAGGAGGAGCTCCAGCCAGCCAGGTGCTGAGATAAGGAGACAGGATCACTGAGTTAAGGCTGTGGGGCCCTCAGGGGCAATTCAGGCCAACTCTCTCCTTCTTGTAGGGGAGGGAACCAAGGCCCAGGAGCCAGGAAAGCAGGGGTAGCGCAGTCAGGACTGGAGCAGGGGCTCTGGGAACCTCTGTCCACGGTCACTGGGTGGTCCTCTGTCCATCTCCCCTATCTGAAGGTGGCCTAGGAGTCTAACCAGGAGCCAGGCCCACAGTCAGGGTTTCTTAGGTGCTTCTGGAAGGTGGGGCAGGGCGGCCACAGGAAGGGGCCCGATGCATGCCCCACCATCCCGTCCCAAACCGTACCTACCCGCCAACACCCTGCCCTCAGCTCCCCTGCCCCAACCTTTAGACAAGAGGAAGCAAAGCTCAAGAGTTAAGAAGCCCCGGTGGAGGCGCAGCAGGGAGTAACCAAGAAGGGCAGAGGGAGGCTAGTGAGGTGGCGCCATTCCGTTCTCACTCTGAGTGGCAGTTCTATGTGCGTTCAGTTTGTGAAACTCATCAAGCGTCAGGGTCGTGCTGACCACACTGTTCTGTAGCTATGGGATGCTGCCAGGGCACTTTTCATACAGGCCCCACAGTCCCCACTCCCGCACCCCGCCACTGCCGAGCTCAAGCCCATCCCTCCCACCCCATGTGCCCAGAGCTCGTGTGCACACACGCACACATGCAAACACTGTTACAGTTGGGAAAGGAAGTGTAATAGGCACATCTTCACTCAGTGAAACCTGGGTATCTGGCTCTCCTGCCCCAGCTTGTCCTCCGGTGGCAAATAAGCCCCAGCAGGCCTACCATGTTCCGAGAGAGAAAGACTCAGCATTATAAATATGTCAGTGCTCCCTAATCAATCTCTAAGTTTGCTTGATCCTAATAAAAAATACCAATAGGACTTCCTTTTTTAATTAGACCAGTTGATTCTGAACTTCAAATGGAAAAGTAAGTAAGCAAGGATAGCCAGGAAAATTCTGAAAAAGGAGAAGAAATCAGAGGGAGATTAGCCCTACTTTAAAGCACATTATAAAGCTACAGTAATTAAAACGGTGTGGTACTAGCACATGAATAGAAAGATGAAACTATAGAGGAGACTAGAAAGTTCAGAAATAATAAAAATCAAAAATAGCTTAGTCTGGCTGGGCCCGGTGGCTCACGCCTGTAATCCTAGCACTCTGGGAGGCCGAGGCGGGAGGATTGCTCAAGGACAGGAGTTCGAAACCAACCTGAGCAAGAGCGAGACCCCGTCTCTACTAAAAATAGAAAGAAATTAATTGGCCAACTAGAAATACATAGAAAAAATTAGCCGAACATGGTGGTGCATGCCTGTAGTCCCAGCTACTCGGAAGGCTGAGGCAGGAAGATCACTTGAGCCCAGGAGTTTGAGG